>JANVCC010000152.1:290213-334866 GCA_025345505.1 Todiramphus chloris collaris | reverse complement strand
AAAGAAAGAAAGAAAGAAAGAAAGAAAGAAAGAAAGAAAGAAAGAAAAGAATCAAATCAGTCTGACTTTATGAAACTGAAACCTGCTACCATAAAATATATGTACACCTTCACATATACTCTAAGCATTTACTAACATACTATACTAGTTCACTGTCTTAATTCAGACATAGTTATGGACAATGCTTTTTTCAGAGAGCTAAAAAAATTGCAGGCTACATGCAATAGTGGGCTGAAGCCCCCCCCCCCCCCCCCAACCCCAATTTTGAGAAAAAGAAATAAAAGCATGAAAAATATGAGAGATAATGAGAGGATGTTTAAGAATACTTTGGTAAGTACCAGAAAATCTATGGTCACTCTTAAGAAACAGGGCTGCACGCATTATGAATGACTGTGGTTTATAATGTAAAAGAGAGCAGTTACATGTGACAACTTAAACAAACAAACAAAAGGTAATCTATATTTCTCATAAGCTAGAAGTTATAAAAAATTGGACTGTCAAGGGATACAAGACTATGTCTATTAAAAACAGTCATAACATAAGGTGATAATTTTACATAGATCTCAATTGAAAAAACTTAAAAAGAAAAAAAGTATCTATCTCGATATTTTGTGGTTTTTGGGTCAGTAAACCACTGGATGTTCAATAAATATATTCATTTTATTTGAGGAATAAATATGTACCTGAATCATGTGACATGAAGATTTGATGAAAGCAATGGTGATTAGCTTTTCTAAAGCTACACACTTAAAAGCATTGTCACAGAATTTATGACTAAGAGGTTTAAAGGATATGGCTAAGGAGCTCTCTGGACTGTTACCGTTGATTTTGCAATAAGCCTTGAAATGATGGAAAAGCTCCAATGTTCTGAAAGAAGCTAATTTATTTTAAAGAGGGTAAATTGGTCAACTTTTCATAGTAACAGGCTCATCACCATAAAGTCAGTCCGGGGCAAAATAATAATAAGGCTGATATGAAAATTAGCTGCTAAAAAGTGAAAGGAACTAATATAATTAATGCAAATCTGGAAAAAGTTACAGAAAAATCTTTGCAGTAGGATGCTTGGTAGATAAAGCAAGTGCAATTGATTTCTTCTATACGGATTTCTCTAAAGCATTTGACTTGATACTGAAGTAATGTTTATGAAGAAATTAAAGTGATATAATAACAGCTTGCACAAGTTCAGCAAAACAGAAACTAATTCTGGACTTTCAGTGTAGGAGTTACTGTCTATCTAGTGATCTCTTTCAGGATTCTGTTCCTGGTACATGCTTCTTACTGTTATTGTTGATTTGCAAGAACACATTAATTAATCACTAATAACATTTGCAGTGAATTTCCCTAGTCAAATTAGTGAATCTTTTCTTAATTACAATAAAATAAAATAATAAAATAGCACAAAAAATGCGTTTCATTTTGATTTTCATGAATTTCAGGATAAGTGCAGTGCTTGCAGAAAAACACCTTTTTTGCATCAGTTCAGTAATAGTTATTGTGAGGAGTTAAAGGCAGCTTAACCTAAGAAAGATTGTACATATACTACCAGGTTTTGATCAAAATATGAAGAACACACACATTTGTAATTCTGTTTGCAATGTATGAATCAAACAAGACCTTTAAAAAGTGCTGCTATTCACACAGTTGTAGATCTTCAAATTTTTATAGGGATATTTAAACCAACGGGCTCTTTTCATGTCATCCAAGTTATTACCTATTATGTGGTAGTGAAGCAAAAAACCAAAACAATGCAATCAAAAAGTTATATTCAACATGTATGACCTTCTAAGATAGATTTGTATACACCTTAACCCAAAATATTTTTGTATATTAATGGCAATTCCTCATTCAACTCTAAATATGTTTTCTCGTGTTCTAACGAAGCAGTTAATCAAGTCTGTTAAGTCATCTACAAAACCTATATTCTTTATATCAGCAAGCAGTTTTGTATACATCATTGCCTGTATTCCACATTCACTGAATAGTTACTGATATAAACAGAGATATTATGGTGAGGGTTTCTTTTGTACTACAGGCAATTCAAATGGATAATCACAGAATCACAGAACGTTAGGAGTTGGAAGGGACCTCAAAAAAATCATTTAGTCCAATCCCCCTGCCAGAGCAGGATCACCTAGATCAGGTCACACAGGAACACATCCAGGTGGGTTTTGAATGTCTCCAGAGGAGACTCCACAACCTCCTTGGGCAGCCCCGTATTAGTGTTCTGTCACCCTCGCAGTGGAAAAGTTTCTACTTACATTTACATGGAACCTCCTATGTTCCAGCTTGCACCTATTGCTCCTTGTCCTATCATTGCATGCCACTGAGAAGAGCCTGGCTTCATCCTCCTGACACTTGCCCTTTACATATTTATAAATATTAATGAGGTCACTCCTCAGTCTCCTCTTCTCCAAGCTAAAGAGACCCAGCTTCCTCAACCTTTCCTCACAAGGGAGATGTTCCACTTCCTCAATCATCTTTCTGTCTCTGTGCTGGACCCTTTTCAAGCAGTTCCCTGTCCTTCTTGAACTGAGGGGCCCAGAACTGAGCACAATATTCCAAATGCAGCCTCACCAGGGCAGAGTAGAGGTGGAGGAGTACCTCTCTCCATCTACTAACCACAACTCTTCTAATACACCCCAGGATGCCATTGGCATAAGAATAGGACCTGAGTACTAAGGGAAGTTCACATATCTGAAAAAAGAGTGTGTAGGTCCTTTATTCTCAGCATGAAAATCCAAAAAAACCCCAAACTTATCAATTTCACTACAACTGGAATTTTGAAAATTTAGGCATTGTTTCACTTTTTTATTTTACATTTCACAGAATCAATTACTGGAAATTTCAAGATGAAAAGTTGTGGTGGGATTAGAAGTGGAGAGTCAATAAATTTTTCTGGTGAATATAGCCCCATCCTGAGTATTGCTACCATTTTAATGTTCTCCTCTCCCTGTAATATTTCCTTTAGTTAAAAGACAGCCTCATATATTTTTCATGCAAGAAGTTAACAAAGAATTGACTTTCAAAGTTTGACCCCATGTAAATGTATTCTGAAACCTTATTCTATCAGAAAGGAGCAGCAAAAGCTTAGGGAAGACTACAAACAAAAGAAAGTATATGTAGGGTCCTCCAGGGCCCTGGCATGCTCTTGTAAACACCAATAGTCCATATGCGTGTCATTTACAGTCACTTTAAGTGGGTCATTTTTGAAAACACTGTGCTAAACAAGAGGGATCCTTGTGACAAAGGGACATGGCCATGCAGGAAAGATAATGGGTAGAAGATGAATCCAGTATGTGAAGCACACAACAAAATCAAAATGCAAATATTCAGACTGCAGTGACATAGCAAAGAAATCTGGTGAAAATTTAATTTATCTTAGATACAAATTTATGTAGAAAATGGAATCTGATTTGAATGTGAACTAAATTAGGGGCAAACTACCATCTAAATAAACACAACACTAGGGTGATTATGCCTAGGTAGGATGTTCAAGACAGTACTTTCATAAGCCATGGTCTGAAATACCGGTTAAAGTTACAAAACATGGTGTTTATTCACACTAAAGCCTCTGCTTGCATAAGTGAGAGTGAAGACTAGCTGTCACTAGCAACAGACTTAACTAAGTAGGATATGATTCAAGGCTCATTTTAGTATAGATAATGTACAAATTCACAAAAAGAAAATTCTGGTAAAATATTTTTGCAGTAAAGATATATAGAAAGAAAAAATATGTTGAAATTAAGCTATTTGAAGAATCAAAAGTACTATATATGTTTTATAGTATTTCTTTATCTAAAGAAGCCTTTCTTTACTATGGATTAGTGCCAAGCACAATAGGCATCTGATATGTTCTATAATATATCATATTTGCAGTGGAGTGGTATTTGGTGTCTGCAATACCATTGTGTGTAAGAATTGTTTTTCAAATCATATTCCTTGGATCTTGGTAGTTCACAGGTTACTTTATCCTGGAAGACACCTTGCATATTTTACCTTTATTACTCTGAAGACTAGGCCTGTTAGTTTAAAAGATCCACAGATGTATCTGTTATATGCTAGAAAATACCCAGTGTCTTGTAAATAAACACTGAAAACCACTGTGGAAAAAAAAAAAGTGCTGGTTTTCGTTGTTACTCTGCATAGTAGCTAGCATAGAACTATGCTTTGGCTTTGTGCCAAAAACAGTGTCAATGACATGAAGGTGTTTTTGTTGCTGGTGAGCACTCTTTACAGAGGGTCAAGGCCTTTTCTGCTTCTCATGTCACCCCATCATTGAGTAGGCTAGGGGTGCACAAGGAGTTGGGAGGGTATGAAGCTGGGACAGCCGGCCTCAACTGACCAAAGGGATATCCCATACCATAAGATGTGCTTAGCAATAAAATCAGGGGAAAGAAGAATGAAGGGGTACATTTGGAGTGATGCTGTTCCTCTTCCCAAGTAACTGTTACATATGATGGAGCTCTGATTCCTGGAGATGGCTGAATACCTGCCTACTGATGAGTAGTAGTGAACGAATTCCTTGTTTTGATTTGCTTTTGCATACAGCTTTTGCTTTGCTTATTAAACTGTCTTTATCTCAATCTCTGTGTTTTCTTACATTTACCCTTCTGATTCTTGCCCTCATCACACCAAGAGGAGAGCTTAAACAGCTGTATGAGTCTTAGATACAGCTGGGGTTAAACCATGACAGAAAAATACATAACCAACTTTAGAATTTCTGCTCTAAAGATAGTACTCTCAAATGCACACATGAGCACATCTACAGGTAATTTGGAATGTAATCAATGAGGGTACATGGATGTATCGAGAGTAGTGGCTGAACTGGGCAAAAGCTTCTTAGTTGATGGATGACAATATTTCATGTAAAATTATAGAATCATATAATCATTTACATTGGAAAATACCCTTAAGACCATCGAATCCAACCATTAACCTAACACTGCCAAAAAAACCACTAAACCATGTTCCTAAGCACCACATCTACACATCTTTTAAATAATTCCAGGGATAGTGACTCAACCACTTCCCTGGAAAGCATGTTCAATGCTTAGCAACCCTTTCACTGAAGGAACTTTTCCTAATATCCAATCTAAAAGTTCAATTTAACAGACTCACAGAAAAACTCCATAGGTAATTGTTAAACAAAAATAAATCTTTGTAAATATATCAACTCTCTATTACACAATCAGCCTAATCATGTAATATGCTTAGGAATTTCTATTGTATTACCAGTGAGCTCTTCATATGATATGAGACAGAGCAGATATATTTGAGACAGAACCATTTCTATCACAGTCTCTAACCTGAGGAGCAGGAGGTTCCAGATTTATCTGTACTTGATGTTTTTACTACACTGACACTCTTGGTGACAGAACGGTCACGCAGTAACAATGGAGAAAATGTGATTGAAAAATGGCTCATTTATCATAATTTTCGTCCACTGAAGTATGTAAGATGTTAATGCTCAAATATTCACTATTTACATATCTGCTTGATCACCTGGACAGTATTATCTAAGAGGATGTGGAAAAAACCCAAAAAAGTTGCTTTTTGCTTGAATTGTCTGTGTAAAAATTGGCTTCAAGTTCTTTTCTTGGAACTTCACCAAATTCTACTACAAAACATTTTGACACTGGTATAAATTACTCACAGGATGCACAGTCTATCTTCTCATGATGTTTGTCACCTCATGGCAACAGAGGAAGGGAGGAAGAGAGACCTTGAGAGTGTGATACAGGTCCTGACACTAAAGGAAAAGTACATACAGGCATGAACTAAATATATATATATATATATGCTTTTGAAAATAATTATTTTTTCTTTTACATACTTGTTTACATATTAGAAAAAAACTACTTGTGCTGCTACCAGCACTTTGTCAGAATGGTCTGCAGTGATCTTCCTTCTTTTTTTTTAAGATAAATTTAAGAAAAAAAAGAAAAAGCAAGATGATATTTTTCTCTCAGCTTCCTTTGCAGAGCATCAGGGAGATTATAGTTCCCTGACTGAAGCTATTACAATTCCCTGAAAGTAATAAAATTGTAGAATCATAGAATGCACTGGGTGGGGAGGGACCTCCAAAGGTCATCTAGTTCAACCCCCTCTGCAGTGAGGAGTGACATCCTCAACTCCATCACATTGATCAGAGCCTCATCAAGCCTGACCTTGAGTGTCTCCAGGGATGGGGCCTCCATCACCTCCCTGGGACAACCTGTTCCAGTGTGCCACCATCCTCATAGTAAAGAACTTTGCCCCAGTGACCAGTCTAAATATACCCTTCTCCAGTTTAAAAGCATTGCCCCTCATCCTATTGCTACATGCCCTTGTAAACAGTTGCTCTCCAGCTTTCTTATAGGCCCCCTTCAAGTACTGGAAGGCTATTGTAAGGTCTCTCTGCAGCCATCTCTTCTCTATGCTGAAAACCCCAACTCCCTCAGCCTCACAATACTAGTCACTGAAGAGTTACAGATTGACTGCCATTTAGAAATATCCCTAAAGTAAAGCCAGTATGGCTAAACCAACCAAAGTAGAGGCTGGTCTCAACCATTTGCCATTCCTTCTTTTTTCTACCTTGTTTCAAGGCAGAGGTAATTTTCCACTAGGTTGGCGTGGCTATTGCAAATAAGAAATAGGTGGTGGTTTGGGGCATTGAATAAAGCTTGTTTTAATTTCATAGTATCTAAATAATTCCTGAAGCTTTCCAAGGCTAAAGAATTGCAAGAACTTTTCCAACATGATTCTCAGTATCTCTGGGTCACGGTGTCAGAAAGGCCAAACTTCTCAAGTAATTTTTAAGTCCCAGCTTGTTTCTAATAGACAGTGAAATAATTCCTGACTTGCTCCTGTGAGCTGCAGAAGCACTACCATCATTTATAACTCATTTTCCTGAGTATCATAGTGTTACTCACAATCCACTCATAAGTCACAGAAATAACTTTCTCTTCAGTTTCAGCAGTGGTATGAAGACTGTGTTTTGAGTTTTTGATTTCTGTAGAACTTCATCTCATTTTATGAATCCAATCTTTGATTAATGTCTGTGTTCTCTGCTGAATAAGTTTTCTCTTCTGAATAATTTTTTTAGTGAACAATGAGGCACTAGAGAGATCAAACATGGATGTGGCTCTGTAATCACTTACACTATGTCAGGCTCTGATGCCTAAATAAAATGTGCTACCATTTAAAAAGCCACTTTATTTCCCCCCAGAACTTTTATGATTATTTTCATGCCTTTCTTTTGTGGAGCTGAGAGATGTTAAAGGACAATCAGTTCACAGCAGGCATCTATTAACAGTATTATGTCATCAAAAATACCAACAAACACAAAACCAGCCCAAACCCCAAAATCAGATAGATTAATCCTGAACGTTTTTGCTTATATTTTCATTCTTGTTTCTACATGAGTAACTCTTTCAGGCCCAGGCAGCTTAACATCTAAATGGCCACAGTAAGAGTTACCCAAGAAAATTGTTTACATTTAGATCTCTTGTTAGATGAGGTTTATTCTAAAAGGACAAGCTGCTTAAGTAGTGTTAATCGGTGTAACTTCCGTTTTTGCTGAAGAAATCACATAACAGTTTGCAAGGATGAGTATTAGTTGGTTTTTGCTGTTATTGTTGATAGTGGTCTTTGTGAAACAAGGAATACAACACATTGTAAATGGTAGTAAATACCACAGAACTATAATGTATCCAATTTAGATCTTGTAAATCAAGACAGAGAAAGAACTGATGAATCCCACTTTTATTTACCACTAAAGGTGGCCTCCATATCACCTAATATTAATAATATAGTTGTTAGCTGTCTAAAACTTGTCAGGTCTAAACTAGTCATCAAAGCTCCCTCTGTAGTGAATGGAAAGGAGTGGCTTCATCCATAGGGCGATCCATCTCAGCCTGAGATAAATGTTTAAGGTAGAACCATGGAATAATGTAAGGTGAAAGATAGGTGTAATGCATCATTCTCTGGACAAATGTCTCTTCTTTTTAGCAATAAAGGTCATGGAGACAGTCTGACTAGACTTGACCCATAGATAGATAATGACATGAGAGAAATCTTGCCTGGCTCTGTGACACTTAGGAACTCATATTACTTTCCTGTGGCTATTTGCACATCCTTAAATTGGGGCATATACTGTATCCTTATATCAAAAATATGCTGCAAAATTTGATTCATGGCACCTGCTTATGCCCCTTGAGTAAAAGGCAGCATATGAATTGTACAACATATTTGTGTTAGGGCAAAAAGTGTAAATTTAATACATTTATATTATCACGTTATAGTAAATAGCAAGGCCCTGCATGCAGCATCCCATCTTGAGTCTTGTAAACTAGTATTAGAAAGTTGAAAAGTTACCCAGAAACTTCATGATTAAATGAGTTTGGCGATGTAATGGACCACTGATTAGTTGTCTGAAACATAGCTCATATAGGGAGAAACATTTCTTGTAAAGAGACTATGTGTGAGTTGTTTGTTTCAATGTTGCTAACCATGGAAGAACACCATCAACTGCCTACCTCAGAAAGTACTGTGAAAGGAGAAATGTGATTAAACAGCACCCACCTACCCTCTCCATTCCTTGAACTGTGCATGAGCCTGGGCCTGAGCTCATTAGCTTCTCTTTTGGAGACCACCAAAAGACCCTTAGTGAGGGTACCGGACATGTGCATCAGCCACAGGAGTGATTTAATGCAGGGCCAAGGTGATGCAAAGCAGTTAGAGAAGTAATTGACTATCTCCTGAAAGAGGAGGGGACATGCACAATTAATGACAGACTTGTGGACTAAGAAACAGAAGCTTCTCCCTCCAAGAGTCCAGCCAATGGGACACTGCTGGAACATGTGGGTGGTATGCTAATCTACCCCCTTTCTTCTTTACAACTTTGTTCTCCTCTCCTCTCCTCTCCTCTCCTCTCCTCTCCTCTCCTCTCCTCTCCTCTCCTCTCCCTTCCCCTTCCCCTTCCCCTTCCCCTTCCCCTTCCCCTTCCCCTTCCCCTTCCCCTTCCCCTTCCCCCTCCCCCTCCCCTTCCCCTTCCCCTTCCCCTTCCCCTTCCCCTTCCCCTTCCCTTCCCTTCCCTTCCCCTAAGTTATAAGAGCACTAATAAAGTGCCATTGGCTGCCAAGTGACATATGACCTTATTTGTGTCTTAATTTCACCCCAGAGTAGTCCTTGGAGTCCTCAGATGTACTGGGGACTGAATTGGACCTTAACAGGTGATTGTCAGGCTATTTCTATTAGACTGTAATATGCTTGGCATCTAGGTCATGCTTTGCTCAGAAAGAATGAGAAAGAGCTTTAAATGCACTTTTTATTTCAGCAGAATGGCCCTATATGAATGCCAAATAGAACCAAATAGAGCTGTTAGTCAGAGAGCAAGCTCTAACAAACAAGTTTCTTGCCAATAAATTCTGTGGTCATCTACTGTGATGTGTTCAATAGAATCAGGTTTTGAATTAAAAATCAGTCCTTTCCTGTTGTATCCCTTTTAGCAGAATGCTGAGTTACCCACGGTTAGACATTGTTCTACGCATTAGGAATAAAAAAGTAAACTCATACCTCCAGGTATCACAGTTTGTTGTCTTCTCCTGAAGTACCTAAGGATGAGGGGGATTATGGAGACTATAGAATGAGGAAGTGTCCATAGGAAATAAAGGACTGAAATAAAGGAGACATTTGTGTCCCTTCTTGGAAGTCATACTTCCTGCATAAATATTTGCCTACTTACTCCAAAGACTTCAGCCCTTCCTGGTTTTTATTACCCTGTATCATCACTGCTATGGACACTGAGAATGTAGAAATCAAAGCTCAAGAAGGGAAGAGAGGTTTTCTGCTCACTAGAAATTAGATGAGATAAAGAGAGGCTCTGGCTAGCGGTGCTAATACAGCAAAACTTGGACCAGTTGCAGCAGTGAAACCTCTTGGTAAAAAAGACTTGGGGATGTTGATCGATGAAAACTCAACATGAGCCATCAATGTGTGAGTGCAGCCCAGAAAGCCAATTGTATCCTGGGCTGTATGAAAAGAAGCGTGGCCAGCAGGTCAAGGGAGGTGATTCTACCCCTCTACTCCACTCTTGTGAGACCCCAGATGGAGTACTTCATCCAGCTCTGGAGCCTCCAGTACAATAAGGACATGGACCTGTTGGAAAGGGTCCAGAGGAGTGGCACAAATATGATCTGAGGGCTTGAATACCTCTCCTGTGAGGGTAGGCTAAGGAAGTTGGAGTTGTTCAGACTGGAGAAGTGAAGGCTCTGGGGAGACTTTACTGTGGCCTTGCAGTATCTGAAGGGGGCCTACAAGAAAGCTGGGGAGTCATTTTGCATGAGGGCTTGCAGTGATAGGACAAGGGAAAATGATTTTAAACTAGAGGAGTGTAGATTCAGATAACAAAGTAGGAAGAAGATTTTCACTATGAGCATGGTGAGACAGTGGAACAGGTTGCCTAGGGAGGTTATACATGTCCCAACACTGGATGTGTCAAAGATCAGGATGGATGGGGCTTTGAGCAATCCAGTCTAGTGGGAGGTATCCCTGCCTGTGGAAAGGGCATTGAAACTATATGATCTTTAAGGTCCCTTTCAACCCAAACCATTCTATGATCCTGTGATTCGATGATAATCCTTCCTCTTTGGGTCATGTAGCTTAGGTGAAATTTGACAAATACACAGGGACTCTGCAGCAGGATATGCAAAAAACACATGTAGTTTTTTAACTTACAGTCTAATACAGATAATATGCAGCCAGAAAGCTAAGCTTTACACTTACACCCCTGGAGAGACACTGGGACACTCATCTGTTAATCATGCATGAAAGGTTGGTCTTCGTTATTCCTTAGAAGGAACTGATCTTTGATGTTGTGGAGCTGTCATTCTAGAGTCTCTTTAGTCTCCCTCTCTCTCTTTCCCTCTGCCCCCTCATGGTGAATTATATCTTTCCTTATCAGCTTTTTTTTCCCTCCAAAATCCTTAAGGTGTTAACTGTTAGTGTCTCAACAATTATATTTCACTCTGTGGGTTTTTTCCTTACTTTGCATGGATACAGCTCACATGCATTGTCACACCTTGTCACAATTTTCTTAATAAAACCATGTGAGGTTTACACAGGTGCACTGAACTAGTGATTGATCATGGGAAGATGAACCTCTAAGTTGAGAATTACACATTACATGATCCTGATTAAGACTGTAAATGATTGACTCTTACATACTTCTTTATGCCCATCAAGTGTCTTAGAAGAAAATGTGTCGTCTATACTCCTATATGTAACTCATCACCCATGAGAATAATTGGAACATCTTTTTGTGTTTCTTTCTAATTATTGCCTTGAGCTACTGAAAAGAGTACCTAATGATGCATGAGGAGACACCTCCAGTATTCATTTACCAACCTGACAAGAAATTTCACGGGGTACAGGAGACAAAAATGGATCCCTGTAAGAAAGATAATCAATAACATACAATTTGAGCTTGCTTTGTGTATGTGCACTGGAGATTTGGGCTGGAGGAATCTAGATATTCTGGAACAGCTTTCCAGTAAGAAAGCTTCTTCTTTTTTCTTTTTAAGATGGGTTTTAATCAATATATGGTGTGCCTGTCTGTAAGAGCATAGGTCTGCACTAATATCCTAGGAGAACTCTTTCCACTCCTACATGGTGTCTAAAAACCCCACAATACAACAAAGAAATAACTCACTAAGAAATACATACAAACATAAATGAAAATTAATATTAAAATGTCCCATATGTATTGACCACAACTAATCTTTTGCTTTGTATTGGAAGTCTCCATTTAAAAGAGAACACTGATTCAGCGAAGCATTTAGACATATTTTATTTCAAGCATATGTTTAAGTCAACAAACAGCTCAGTGCTGAAGGCTACACTGTGTGTTTCATTTAAGGGCATTAGCTTTCTTAATATTTCTATAGATTTCTTTATGAAATGTAGCCATGAGAACATGTCACAATAAATTTCGCTGTTTTATTTCAGTGTTCCAGAAATTCTGAGTACAAATTTGTATCTAAATTTGCCCTGTCCTTTCAGTGTGTTCAGACTATCTTTTTAGCAGTCACCTGAATGACAGAGATCTGTTCTGATTATGCTGAAGGGATTCACCGAGTTATTGTAACATCAGATACGAGACAGGCAGATGTTTAGTCTTAAACTGTGTCATCTGTGCTAGAGTTGAAATTGTGCCTGTTCTGCCATTATATTAAGACTCCACAACATTTTATTTTCCATTTCTGCTGACAGAAATAGTGTTTACTTCATCCAACATGTTTCTCAGGAATTATGAAGTGGTCAGACAGTGCAAATTCTTTGAAAGAATATAAAGTTCTCAAAGAATAAATTTAATGAACAGATATTTGATCGGTGGTCTGGTACAACTCTAACTGCCAGCTTTGCAGCCTTCTAGCATCCACCAATCTGTTTACCTCTATCTCTGCCTTGATAACTAAGTACAGTGTCTTCTTGTTTAAAAACCAAGTTCAAGGAATGCCAATGCATTCATTATTATCTGTGTCTCTCTTTCAGGCTCAGGGCAAGCCCACATGAAACATACAGCAGGATTTCCCTCAATTAGCCCCTTCCCTCCTTCCTCCCAGGGGGCATAAAAAAAGGAATAAGGAAAAATGAAAAAAATGCCGCACTCAACATTGGAAGTTGAGACTGTAACTAATTTAATGAATAACAGGAAAAAAACAGAAAAAGGAATACTAATGTCAGAAGGATACAGAACCATACACAAAACCCACTTTGGCATGGCATTGGATTGCACAGCACACGTGGAGCCAGGGCCAGCCCTGCTGAGATGCCCTGACAGCTCCCAGAGCCTGCGAATGAAGAGCTCCCCCAACTCCCTGTCTCTTTGTTATATGGAGTGTGGCAGAGAAGGCAAAGGGAATAACAGCTGCCCTCTGACTCCTCAGCATCCCACAGTTACCACCTGTCCTCCCACCCAACTCAGTCTGTTCACCCTTAAACCACAACAGTGGCAGCATCAGATGACTAGTTCTAGCACTATGGCACCTACTGAACCATACTCAACAAGGACAACATCTGGGAAGTCCCTGGCCCTTGTCCCTGAGGAGAGAGTATTTTACTGCCTTCTCATTATGTTAAGATGGGTTTTAAATGTGTACCTTCAATTTACCAGTAAAAGTTTGCTCTAATGTAATTCTGATGCTCAGAGACCTCTAATCTCATAATGTTGAGAGGCGGATCTTCCTTTTAGTATCCCAGCAGTGTTACAGGTCAAGTGTCCCTTGAAAAATCATATTGATAAGTGCAAACCCAAAAGGGAGTTTTCAAACTTTATAATGATAGAAAGTTTGTGTCATGTGACAACTTTTTTTTTTGAGAAGCTACCCAAGCATAAATTACTGCTTTTTGTCTCTCTCCTATTTGCAGGTTTCCATACAAACAAAATTTGAGCATGTGAGCAGGAAGAAAGAGTTGGCATTTTAAATAACACTTAGGGTATTTCCTTAACACTTAGGGTACAGCTTACTCCCCCAAAAAACCCATATTCTTTGATATCAAAGTTAAATTCCTTCACTGAATCACACTCATTAGGAATCTAAAAAGGCAAAGCTAGGTACCCATACTGGATACCTACGGTAAGGTAGTATAAATATCCTTTTTAATCCTCCCAGACATTAAAACTGACAATCCTCTGGCATTTGTCATGCAAGTTTTGGAGTACATTTCCTTTATTATTTATGAACTTGGAGGTTTGATAGAAGAGAAGAAGAATTAGAACTTGTGTCTCACCCGGCACCACAATACATTCCATTGGCCCTACTCTTGCAGAATTGTCAACAATTATATTAAACATTAGTCATCTATTATCAGATCAGCTACTTGTGAAGTTAGAGTATTCAGTGATACGATGTCAAATACCACTCTAGCAATTGATTAATATTAATAATCAGCATTTGAAGTGACACTTCAGAGTACTGTTTGATCTAACTGATCTCGAAAAAGATGGAAAATACTAAGCAGATGACTCTAGAAGATTTCAAGACAGTGAATAAGGAACTCTAAGGAAACTGACACCAAGTGTCACAGATAGAATTGCTTCTTACTGGTTTTCACCATATACTGCACATTCTTTCACAGGGCAAATCTGATGAAACAAAGAGCTTCAAAATGTTTTGATGAGTAGAGCAAATGCTTTCCACTGAGAGTTCAGTATGCATAACTTATCAAAAGAAAATTGAGTAGTGACTTGATGAAGTATCTTCAATCTTTTGGAAAAAGGTATTACAAGAATGAAGACCATTGGAAGTTAAAGCTAAAACAATTCAAGCAAAAAATATGACACACATTTTTGACTATGGGATAATTAAGCACTGCCAGGGATGGAAAGGATGAAGAACTACAAGCAATGAAGGATTTCTTTGTTTCTTTTGTCTTCAAATCAAACTGGATATCTGTCTAGAAAACATGCTTTAAATAAACGCAGAGAACTAGACTCAAAACAATTTAGCCGTGAAATGCAGGCTGTGCAAACTTTAAGTTTTCTTCTGGTTTTTATTTACAACAGATCAATATTTAGGCAATGGCTGGCCAACTTCTATGTGTTTACTTCTCCTAGTAGAAACCTGGGTCTGAGACCAGTGTAACTACATTTTCACATCTGTAGCTGACTTAATATATCCTTTCCCTCTGGATTGGTGTCTACACTTTCCCATTTTCCGGCACTCACATTACCCAGTTTGGTTGGCTTATCAATCAAACAGCACACATAGGGAAGAGATAAAACTGTTCTCTAGTTCACACCTAGCTCACTGTGGTCCACAGGTTGGTTATCCTTCCTCCAGTCTACAGTGCACAGATTGCCTCTGTGTGCTGTTTTCCCAGATTTCTTTTGGAAAGGACAGAGTCCCTTCTATTCTCAGTTTAGGACTGCAAATGGCTTCAGAGACTTGAATTTCTCCAGCACTGTGGAGTATATCATCAGACATAAATCCGTCAAGCCATCATCTATTAATTTGTCTCACTACTTTTTTTTTTTTTGCCTGTTTATACTTATCTTAGTGAATGTTTCTTAACCTTCATTTCAAAAGTGAGATTCTTCCATAAACCCCTGGGTGTCTGTGTGCTTGACCACTTTGACAGCAACATTTACATAAAAGATATGAGGCCCAGTGTGCTAGGTAGGATTATGATTCAAAGAGAGATGTAAAATTTTAAATACAGGGCAAATAGATAAAGGAGGAACTGGGAACACAGAGATCACATGACAGAAAAATATTACTTATTCAACCTTGTGTTCTATCTATCTGTCTATGTATTTTAGATTTTCCGTAGCATTTACAGATGATCTAAGTAGTAAGATAAGGATCTTCCCTCAAGTGGAATGTTGTATAATATATTCATTAAGGGTCTAACACTGCATTTTGATAATTCATTCTTGTAGATTGTCAGTATGAAAATAGAAAGATTGGGTGTATTTTCAGCATATGTTGCAGGAGACACTAGAAACATTTAGATCAATAATTTACAACATCTTGAAATCAACAGGACTGTGGTCACAAACTGGAGTGAGAACTGGGGACACCAAACCTTTTTCTGATTACGTTTTTCAGATTTATTCCTGGTGACTGTTAACATGTAAGTCAGGGAAAACAACTTGCTGTTAAACTTGAGAAGTGTCCCTTTTCAATGTAACATCCCCTGGCCTATCCTAAATGTTGCAAGTGGTAATTAGGTGTTGTACTGCCTATCACAGACCCACACAGACCTGAAGTAGGTGAAGGTCATCTACTCTATCCCTGCATCCCAAGGCAGGATCACCAATATCCATATAATTCCTTACAGATGTGCATCTAAACAGCCCTCAGAGACCTCCAGTGATGTGAACTGCATAGCTGCCCATGGCAGTCTGTTTCACTGTCCTCACTGCTATACAGTTTCTTCATATGTCTATTCCAGTCTTCTTCACTGCAGTTTAAACACATTAATTCTTGTCCTATCCTCCCTGAACATGGAGAACTAATTGTTCCCTTTGCTGTAGCTTTTCTAGTAGGTGAAAGCTGCACCGTGTCTGTCTCAGTGTTCTTTATTGCCAGCTAACAAATCCAGTTGTATTATTTTCCAGATTTCTGATTATCATCATTCTTTGTCCCCCTCCAGCTGTAAGTGACAATGCAAAGAAATGGATACCACAGCTTGCACTGCACAATGCAAAATACATGTTTCTCATCATTACCTGGGTTATCCACCTTGCCAATGTTTCCCTATGTGTGTTCCCATTATTAGCTTTTGTGTATTAATTTCTCCATTGATCTTTATTTTCTCCAATTCGCTGTGGCCTAAATGAATTTTTGTCTCAGAAGATAATTCTAAGTATCATCATTAGATGGACAGATGCTTAACTCAAAAGTCAATTGACTTCGAACAATAAAATTCCTTTATTAAGTTTCCTTGACAATATTTTTTTCTAGTTTTATTTCCTGTCTGAACACTCTCTGACTGAAAATTAAGCAGGATGTTTCTCATTTCTTCTTTGCTTTAAAGATCAAAGTAATTCACTGTAGGTAAATCTGCATGAGCTTCAGTTTTCTTCTGGAGAATATTAATTAATATTAAGCACCCTTAATATAATCTGTATGTTAAAACTTTTATTGATAAGATTTTTCTTCTCTCAAACATCTTCCTTTAAGTTGTTAGCTTAAGTCTTTAAGACTTAGCCTGAAGGTTTTGAGTAGCTCCTTTGAGGCCTGGAGAACAGATCTAGAAATTTGTAGTGTTTAGTACTTTATGGATGGAGAAAATCCATAGGTGGAATAAATTCAATTGATTCAAAGAAATAGCACCAATTTTAGCTATTTAGGTTGTATAACAAGAAGTCCAAAATTTGTTAATGGATCAAGACTTTAAAGTTATGTTCTTGTGAGATAGTGTTTTGCATTCTATTCTACAGGGAAATTAGAAATGGACTATGGGAAAACAGCACTGAGACTCTTTTTAGGCCATGAAGCACAAGGTTTTTTATAGTCCATTCAGGTGAAAAGAAGAAGAGACTGTGATCCAGCAAAAAAGGATCCAAGTATATATGAAAATACTTTGAACACCTAATAGCGAGACTGGTTCATAGTGAGGCATTGATCAGAAGCATTCCAGTAAGCAAGTAGACCCCATAAACTTTCTTTCTTCTTTTTTTCCTAAGTACAATTCAAAAGGAAATTCAGGAAAGCTATTATTTTTGCTCAGCTGTGGGAATAATCAAGCCTTTGATGTTTATCAAACATCAGGACACTTAAATATTACACTTTGGTGATGTAAATCCTTCTGTAAAGATAGACTTTTGTGTTGTTATTCTTGTTTTCCATTCCTCCTTTCAACAGCACTCAAGCTCTCTCATGGAGAGAGACAGGATTGTTCCTTACAATTTACTCTACTTTACTGAACCATGAACAAGAAGTATCTTATTTGAAGACCATGTTATGCTTACCACTTTCCTTAGATTTTTCCAGAATATTTCAACACACAAAGGTTCAGTAAAACAAACACGGATTTAGGTGCATGGCCATTGCTATAATGCATGAATAGCTAAAACAAAACACTGTGATTCTGGCTGGTCATACAGTCCTGGGGAAAACACTGCTAGAATCACACACAGAATCACAGAATGTTAAGGGTTGGAAGGGAACTCAAAAGATCATCTAGTCCAACACCCCTGCCAGAGAAGGACCACCTAGAGCAAGTCACATAGGAACATGTCCAGGAACATTTAAAATGTCTCCAGAGAAGGAGACTCCACAACCCTTCTGGGCAGCCTGTTCCAGTGTTCTGTCACCCTCACAGTGAAAAAGTTTTCCTTATGTTTCTGCAGAACCTAATGAGTTCATATCTGTATGTGTAGCAAATTTTGAGGTAGTGCAAATGAAATTGTTGTGGTGATTAATTATTTTGATTGTTATCAAGTTATTAGTGTATAGATTTTAACGGAAAATAAAAGGACTTTTTGAATGTTAGCATTTGTGACATTTTGTTATGGTAGTTTCTACTCTAGGAGACTAACTTGCTTCTAAATTTCCATTAAAAGCATGAGTCAGAGTTTCATGGTACTGCCCTCTCTTCAGTATTTACCACAATTCAGATTTTTCTTCACCTACAGTCTTAAATAATTTGGAAGACTTCGACTCATCATCCATGTCCTTCTGCTTTCAATCTCTTGCATGATGATCTCACATAAATTGAAACAAACGCCTTAAAAACTACAAAATGTACTGTGGAAAATATTCATTTAATAACATAACTTGATGTGTCATTATAACAGGGGATGTGATAAATGGGAATTGTTAAATTTTCTTTGAAGAAGGATTAATTTTCAATTGGAGTCAATTACAGTCTCTGGAAGAGTTTTGTGACACCCATCTTTCTTTCAGTATGAAGTTTTCTTTAAACAGGTCTAGAAGGTGACATCTGTATGTTGACACCCAGCTCAGAAACTCTTGGTTAGCTATGAAGAGCTGTCAGTCTGTATTGGGTTTGCATGGCAAGGTTTTGGTAATGGGGGAGCTACAGGGCTGGCTTCTGTGAGAAGCTACTAGAAGCTTTCCCTATGTCCAAGACAGACCTGTCGCTGGCCACAGCTGAGCCCATGGTAGCAGTTATGGGATAACATAAGGGGGAAAAAACCTTCTGCACAACAGCAACTGCTGCAGCCAGAGAGAGGAGTGAGAAAATGTGAGAGAAAAAACCCTGTAGACATCAAGATCAGTCAAGAAGGAAGGGGAGGAGGTGCTCCAGATGCCAGAGCAGAGATTCTCCTGCAGCCTGTGGTGAAGACCATGGTGAGGCTGGCTGTGCCCCTGCAGCACAATAGAGCAGACAACTACAGACAACTCCTGTCCTTCTGACAACAAAAACAGTTTGGACACAGTATGGGAAGAACAACTAGTGAGTTTATTGTCCTGCTTTCAGCTGTACTGATCAAGCACGGGACTGCTGGCAGGTACATACAGAGAGAATCAGTCATAAGACTTGCCTACCTTACTATCCTTTTCTCATTTTCTAGTCCTCCTTTATTTCTACCTTTGGGCATACCTTTCTGTGTGTCAGTTCCCTCACAAAAAAAAAAAAAAAAAAAAAAAAAATTCAGCAAGGACTGATGTACTTTCTAAGTTCTAGTTTTGTTGCAGCTATGTTCAAATGGTATTGCTGAGGTGTGTTGCTGGCCCTGCAAATCCTACTCTCCAAAATTTCCCCAGTGCCCCCATTCATTATCTCTAAACTTGGTCATTTATCATATAGATCATCCTTAACCACCTGTGAAATCCAGTCATTTTTTTGGAGCTATCCTTAATCATTTTTAGCTTCTTGCACTGTTGACTATTACATCCAACAATTTCTTTTGTCATGTTCAGTAGTTTCTTACATCCTATCCATCTAGCTTAAACTCAGTCCCAGTTATCAACATAGTCATCTACCTGCAGCCCTAAATCCTTGAAGAAAAATTAAGGATACAAAAATTCTGTTAAAAATTTAAATGTATAAAATATTTTTGATTATTTTTTATGTACTATAATTATGTATAGGGTTGGTTAAACAGTACTAGTGAAAACTTACTGTATAAGGAAATGTTACCCTACTACACCAGGAGTGTCTGAAAACATCACTGAAGCTATAAATTATATAGCTTCAGCATATAATATATACCTATAATATATATACTATATATAGCTTCAGTATATGTATATATCAGCTATGAAGTGTATAGCCTTAGAGTATATTCTGATTCTACGATTCTATTTAAGAGCATATCTTATGTTATTAAGGGTCTTTGGGAGTAGGTGAAAGACTGGTATTAGCCATTTGTGGTTCTAGCCATTTGTAAGACTATAAAATTACAGGCTCATAATATCTAGCAGACCACATAGATACTCTGGTGTTGGAAAATGAGTTGTTAGAAATGTTGAATATCAGGAGACAGTGCTACTTAATAGATTTGTGTGCCTAGGAGAAGGAAGCAACAGAAAAGGTGTATGGAGTAACAACAGCAAGGAAATCAAAGGCAACTTAATAAATGCTCATAACATGAATCTGAACTGAAGCTGAGAGAGGACTTTTGCAAAAAGTGCTGTTTAAAGAACCCCTTTGTAATTCTAGCAAAGTGAGGTGATTTTACTTACTGAGTTCAACTGTATTCAAGGGAACAGAACCATTTATGCTTACTTACATACTTGCAAACTTTCAAGAAAAGAATTTAAGTCCATCATCACTGGGATTTCTTTTTTTATGATGGAAATTATGCAAAGGATCCATATAGCTCATGGCTGCTTCAGTGAAAATAGTGTGTGCTATTTCTTAGATAGTGTGCTAAACTAAAATATTAGGTTCTATTAGATGAGCTAATTTATTGATCTGCACTATTGTTGGCTAACTTTTCTCCTACTTTATAAGGATGATTATTGATTACTAAATGACTTTAATTTCAGTAAACAACACAGAGAGCAAGTTAAATTGAATTATCAATAATTAATTGCTAAATGTTTGCAGATGTTTACATTGATCTTTGTCGGGGAGGGTTGAATTCAGAAATTTGCAATGCTTCTGGATCTAGTTTCTTTCAAGAATGTCATTATTATTGTATTGTTATTAGATTCCCTAGTAATCTTAAAGCTAATAATTTAGCTTATTATAATTGGCACCATCCTTTCTTCCTGTTGCCATTTTGCAATTAACACTACAGTCTAATGACAACTTTGAACTTAATTTATACTCACCTGCAAACTACTGGCTTGCAGGTTATCACTTTGCCAGTGGTCCTCTTTAGTTAAAAACATAAGCAGAGTTAGGAATTCTGCCTCTCTGCCCAAGTTCCTCAGGAGATTAAAAGATCTGATGGAGAGTAGGTATGCCAAAAGGGGAATATTTTGTTTTGGAAATGCCAAAGTATTTAATTACTGAAGCATTATGGGACTAAATTCTCCAACTGCTTGTTCAAATTGGATTAATGAGCAAAAATTAGAGATGAAGATGATGACAATGAAGATTCCTTAACTATTGCTCTGAAGTCTGCTACTCCTATGGAAAGGATCTTTTGCTACCACCTTTGGTGGTAGAACTCTTTGTCCACTTCCAAAGCTAAGCAACTTCTGAACCCAGGGAATCATGGAAACCCCTGGAAGCAGTGTAAATATTAAGTAATGTATCAGCAGAATGTTGGACAGTGTGATGACAAATAATTGCCTGCAGTATCTCACACTACTTTTGAGCCAAGGACATGCAGATCAGGACTTTCTTTACCACTTTTTGTGGTTTTATAGCATGAGCCAACTCATGCTATAAACTGAATTCTTGAATTCTTAGATGATCCTAGTACTTCTTTGCACCAAAGGTAGCAGGTAGTAATGAATAGCTTTCTGCTTCCATAAGCCTAGTGTAATTCTTTTATGTTGCTCAGCTGAGTGGTTATTTATGATGTTTTTAATAGAGACCTAGTAAAAGAAACAGGAATAAAATATGACTGGAAGGGAAATTTTAACCTGAATGAATTCAGATCAGAGATCATGAAGATATCTGGCATTAAAACCAACTAACCAATGAAAGGCAGGAAAAAAGAAAAAAAAAAACCAAAAAAAAAAAAGAAAAAAAAAAAAAGAGAGAAGGAAAATAAAGGACTTAAATAGAAGAAGAAAACTGAAGCTTAAAAATTCCAGCATATTTACAGGGTTGAAATTTACATAAAGCTTTTTAACACATGCTTTGTTCCAAATCCATTGCATTCACTCAAATGCATTATGTAACTGACAGACCAGTGCCACAACTTACAAAATCACTGATGTCTTTTTTCTCCAAATTATTTAGAAATTTCTCTGCCAACTCTGGCTCATTAAATTTTCTTGATTTCCTACTCTGATGATTAAAGTTGATGGATGTGGAATCCCACATCCAATGTTTTCTTCTTTTTGTTTTTTTTTTTTTTTTGTTTTATTTTTACCCCTCTTTTAAATCCAGAAAACTTGTGTATCTGGCAGCTGTTTCTGTTGTCACATCAGCATATATCTTTATAATAATCATCTTTAAGAATAGTGAAGTTCATAGTTATTCCCTTTACTTCTGAATTGCATTTATCATTTATCTTAGACGTGTTTCTAGAAGGAACAATAGAGCCTTCTGCAGACAATGAAATTAGTAAACATTGATACCATTTCATATCCAAGAACTACAAAAACAATGATTTATTTATATTTCCTCATGAAACATAATATACCACTAGTAAAATACACAGGGGAAAATAAATAACAAAAATAAAGGTATTGTTTGTATAGTAATAGCTGTAGAATAAAGGTGCCTAAATCTGTGCTTGGACTAGGTCCTAATTCCAAATAGTTAAGAGGATAATCTTCCCAAACCTTTCTCTCTCTTCCTTTCCTTAACTCTTTCTATTTGTCAAAATCACTTTAACGGTGGAGTATTAGGTATGAATGCAAGAAGGAACTCCTTTCCTCTTCAAAGAACTTAATTATTATTCCTCATATTATAGTTTTATGTATATATCCCACTCTAAAGCTTATTGAAATAACAGGGATTTCCATCTACTTCAATAGATTCTAAGTCCATGAAGCTTAAAAGTTAACCTTGCTTCTTTTGAAGTAATTTCAAGGTATATGTCAGGTCATGAGTTATTATAAGACAAGAAGCAATCACACTTTACAACACTATAACTCTAGGTATTATGTAATTACAGAGTTATTGCAGTTTACGTAATTATACTGTATCTAACTAATTAATAATGTGGGGGTTTTTTTTAATAACAGACGGATTAGTACTATGTGTTCAACTGCTTCTTATTTCTTTCATATTCCTACACATCCATTTTAAATGTTAGATGCTGCAGTTATTTACACTGTAACTGCAGTCATTTATGTACAGTACTTTGTAGTTATGCTGATGTATTATTAATTACCTGGATGAGGATACATAACCACCCCAAAGTATACACTACACCAGTCTTAAAAGCCTGCTATCAAGTAACTCTAATGCTTTCAGTAACTAATACAATGTTTATCTATCACATCTTAACTTCAGCCCTAGATAAAGTCAATAGATCTCATTATAGAGAAGTCTTCTATTCAGAAAGACAGTGTGTGGCAGGTTTTGGCCACACAGAGACAGAGGCTGATGCCTCCTGTGTAATGCCAATGCAAATTAAATAAGATGGTGGAACCAAAGACTTCAGTTTGTCACCAGAGCTTGAAAACTCTTCTGGTAGTCTTAGAAACAAACTGTAGACGTGAAAAGATACTTAACTGGCTTCTTTCTATGGTTTTTAGTTACCAATGGATAAAATTTGCCAGAGGATGCTTTATCCAATGTTTGTTTTATAGACAGAGGTATAATGCCAGGTGGAGACTGCTGAATTCACCTTTGGTGAAGTCTGAGACATAGCTTTCCTTCAAAGCTATTTACAATGTAAAACGATTAAATACCCCCAACATGTTTTGCATAGAATAAGCATTTTTTTTCCTTAAAACTTTAAATCTACTTTTTCATGGCAAGGCACATCATAAAAATGGATAAGACTTGAGCTCCTCTTCTTCCTCATGTCTCATATTTAATGATGAGCACTATACTGATACAGCAGTATACAGATGGATCAGCAATTCTGTATACATGTTACCAATGATATTAAGTGTCAGTATTATATTTCGCTATCTGGGGTATTAGTTTTGTGTGCATCACCATAACCCTAAATCTTCACAGTAAGCAGCTATATCTGTTACTACCCAAGCTCAGTGTGTCCCTGTCCTACAGCCTGCCATTACCTGTCTGCAGATTGTGCCTGGCTTCTTCCTATCCCCCAGAACCACTGAGTGTGATGAACTGAAGGCAGATCACATCCTCATCTTTCTGCTCCCAGCAAATTGCTCACATGTACTGCCAGCCAGGGATCTGAAGGTTTCAGGAATTCCCCTAGGAGTAGGTACCAGCCTCCAAGGAAAATTAGATCAGCTTCCTGCTCTTACTTGTGCTCCCACTTGTACTCTCCTGATATTTTAGTGATTCTTATCTGTAGCACTTAATGGTGGGATGCTACTGGAGGTATGATGGTAGATTCTGGTATTATCATGAAGGAATCAGCTAACATCACCCACTGCTATAGAGCCTTTTTGCATGATTTCACAGACCACTAAACCTACAAGCAAGTTCTTCAGCAGGACACAGAAATTTGTGTGAGGTGTTTCAGGCACTGAGTGATATACAGGGAGAGCAGGGAGTCTCACAAAATCCTTTTATAATGAAATAACCTGAAATGACTGAACTCTTTCAGTTAATCCATGGATTGAAGACTCTCCACATTGTGTGAGCAACAAGCCCATCAGAATAGCTGGGCAAAAGGAGGTAACATCTTCAACCATTTTAAAATGGGGAGGATAGACATGTCTTTACTTCTTTAAGAAGAAAACCCAAACTCAGCTGGGTACCTCAAATGGAAAGATGTTTAAATCATGTAACAACAGCAGTTAGTTTATAAATACAGAAATCTAAGTTAAAATACAAAAAGTTTCCACTGTAATTTTCACATTAGCTGAAATATTCCAAAAACATCAGAAACTCATGTACAGTATGGGCCTTTGGGTGGCCTGCAATGTTCAAGTTAAGATTTGACTAAACATGAACATTTTCACTATCAGAATGAACCCAACCTCTGAAGCTTTTGAGGTTCACTTTTTGCTTAGAAACACTCTGCCAGAAGGTTTGTATCGCTGTGATGAGTTGACCCTGGTTTGGATGCCAGGTCCCCACCAAAGCCACACTATCACTTCCCATACTCAGCTGGAAAGTGGATAGAAAACATAATGAAAGGCTTGTGGGTCAAGATGGGACAGAGGGGGATCACTCATAAGTTCCTGTCTCAGGTAACAGACTTGACTTGGGAAGCTAGATTAATTTATCAATCAAATCACAGGAGAATAAAGAGAAATAAACCAAAATCTTAAAATACCTTTCCCCCACCTCTCCCTTTTTTCTGAGCTTCACTTTATTCCTAATTTTCTCTACCTCTTCCCCCATAGCAGCATAATGGGACAGGGAATGGAGGCAGTGTTCAATTCATCACAAATTGTCCTTCCCTTTCTTTCCTCACACCGTTCCTCTGCTCCAGTGTGGGTCCCTCCCATGAAGGGTAACCCTCCACAACTTCTCTAACATGAGACCTTCCCACAGGCTGCATTTCTTCATGAGCTGCTCCAATGTGCGTCCTTTCCATGGGGTTAAGTCCTTCAAGGAACAGACTGCTCCAGTGTGGATCCCCCATGGGGTCACAAGTTCTGCCAGCAAACCTGTTCCAGTGTGGGCTCCTGTCTCCACAGAGTCCACAGGTCCTGCTAGGAACCTGCTCCATTGTAGGTTTTCCACAGGGTTACAGCCTCCTTTGGGCATTCACCAGCTTTGGCATGGGATCCTCTAGAGGGTGCAGGTGGAAATCTGCTCCACCATTAATCCCATGGGCTTCAGGGGCACAGCCTGCCTCACCATGGTCTTCACCACAGCATGCAAGGGAAGGATGCAAGGAAATTTCTGCTCTGGTGTCTGGAGCACCTGATACCCTTCCTTATTCATCGACTTTGGTGTCTGCAGAGTGGTTTCTTTCACATATTCTCACTCTTCTCTCTGGCTACAGTTGCTGTTGTGCAGCAGTTTTTTCCCTTTCTTAAATATGTTATCCCAGAGGTGGCACCACCATTGCTGATTGTCTTGGCCTTAGCCGATGGCGGGTCCATCTTGGAGATGGCTGGCATTGGTTGTACAGGACACAGGGGAATTTTCTAGAAGCACCTCACAGATGACATCCCTGTAGCTCCCTCTTTTACCACAAACTTGCCATGCAAACCCAATACCAAAAAAAATAGCTATTTAAGGAACAAATCAAATGAAAACATTAAAAAATATAATTACAGCCTAAAGTGTGTTCTTTAAATATATATCTTTTCTCATTTAATTGACAGTGGAAATTATTGTTGGAATATTATTTTAAAGAAAAACAACAAGCTGAGTATATTCACACAATGGAAACTTAACTTTGATTAGACATGATAGCTGTGGTTGTCAGGAACTTGCCCTTTTGTTCCAGTTATGCTTTAACATTTTCTGAACCCCCTACTAGAGTCAAAGTTAAATTTACAGTCTTGACATTTTCCACTGTCTTTAAATATCCGTGTGACTAGCTATTCAAACATTTTCTTAGTTGCATTGTTCCCTCCTGTTTCTGAAGTTAGAAATGATCTTCAAATATTAAGTTCTGAAATAAAGCAAGGGATAATTTGAAGGGAGAAAAAAAGGAGAAAATGTATGATTATGACATAAAAATAACTTTTCATTAGTAGGCTGATGTACTAAGATGAAATCTAAAATAGAGAATTATCTGTAAGATGCTGATCTCATTCCATGAAATTCTGTCAAACTTTCCTAAATCCAGACAGGCAGAGGTGTGAGGCCACATACTGGAGGACTGAATCTCAAGCAAAGTAGAAAATACAAGCCAATAAATCTGGTAATCTTACAAGGAATTATCAAAGTCAAGGTGTTATTCAATAAACATAAAGAATAATTCTGCTATCATTACATATATAGTAAAATACACTGACATTAAAGCGTGATGGATGGCTTGTGGTGACCAGTGGTAATGGAGTGCATAACGACAGTTCTTGTGCAGAGGTTTGTATTTGTTACACAGCAACAGCAGAGGACACAAAACTTCCCAGGAAACATGGTGATATACAAACAGCAGCCTTCAGACATGACATGTGATTGAGAGCCACTGATGCAGCAGTAGTAGTAGTTATAGTTTTTGTAGTTCATGACTACAAAGAGAATTAAAGCTGTAAAACCCCATTGTTACTAAGATGCTCCTAGAAGGGAGGGACTAATGATAATGTTGCAAAAAGCGAAAGCGTATTTTATGTGGGGATCTTGGCTTTCATGACACTACTTATGGCTGAATTGGAACTTGCTGTACTTGTGTTATGGTATTTTTGAATAATAAGAATACTATCTTGTTGATGTCCAAAGAACTGAGCTGAAAATGTTGCAGCACATCAATGGCATTCACACACTTTCAATATGAATTATTTTCTTAAACACCATAACTGGTTATATTTAACCTTTACGTGATTTAAATCTATTCTTTGCGATTACATCAATCTCTTCAAAGCCAATATGCTTCTATGACAAGGTGACCCAATTAGTGGATGAGGGAAAGGCCGTGGATGTTGTCTACCTGGATTTTAGTAAATCTTTTGACATAGTTTCCAACAGCATTGTACTGGAGAAACTGTCTGCTCGTGGCTTGGATGAGCATACGGTTTGCTGGAAAAAAATTGGCTGGATGGCCAGGCCCAGAGAGTGGTGGTGAATGGAATTAAATCCAGCCAGTCACAAGTGGTGTTCCCCAGGGACATTTCTGTTTAATATCTTTATCAATGGATAAAGGATGATGGAATTGAGGGCACCCTCAGTTAGTTTGCAGATGTGTATTGGGTCTGACTGAGCTGGAGTTAATTTTCCCCATAGCAGCCCTCACAGTGCTGTGCTTTGCACTGGGAGCTGGAAAGTTGCTAACACACCTGTGTTGTGACTACTGCTGGGCAGGGCTCGCACAGCACCATGGCTGTTTTTCCAACATTCCCCCAGCAGTGAGATGGGGTGGACAAGATCGTGGGAGGGGACATGACTGGGACACCTTACCCAAACTGACCAAAAGGATATTCTATACCATATGACTCCAGATGAACTACAAAAGCTGGGAGAAGAAGGAGGAAGGGGGGGGGGGGGGGGGGGGGGAAGGCATCAGCTTGTCCTCCAGAACAACTGCTATGTGTTTGGAGCCCTGCTTCCCAAAAAGGGACAGACATCACCTGCTGATGGGAAGTAGAGAATAAATCTTTGTTTTCTTTTGTCTCCGTGGCTGTCATTGCTTTTCTTCTTCATTAAACTGTTTTTGTCTTATCCCAAAAATTTCATCTTATTTTCCCCCCTGGTCCAGATGAGAGGAGGGGGGTAAGTGATAGAGTGGCTCAGTGGGCACCTGGCATCCAGCCAAGGTCAAATCACCACAAGATGACACCAAGTTGAGTGGGAGGGTTGATCTTCTAGAAGCTTGGCAGGGTCTACAAAGGGACCTGAGCAGGCTGGGTTGATGGGCCAAGACCAACCATATGAGGTTCACAAAAGCCAAGCGCTGAGTCCTGCACTTGGGTCACACCATGCAATGATACAGGTTTGAGGAAGCGTGGAAAGCTTTCTGGTGGAAAAGGACCTAGGGGTGTTAGTCAACAGCTGGCTGAATATGAGCCATCAGTGTGACCAGGTGGCCTGGAAGGCCAACAGTTTCCTTGCTTCTCTCAGCTATAGTGTGTCCAGCAGGACTAGGGAAGTGATTGTGCCCCCGTAGTTGACACTGGTGTGTCTGCAGCTTGAAGACTCTGTTCAGTTTGGGCCCTTCACTACAAGAAAGACATTGAGGTGCCAGAGTGGGTTTAAAGCACAAGTCTTATTTATGAGGAGCGACTGATTTAGTCTCTAGAAAGGAGGCTCTCTACAACTACCTGAGAGGAGGTTGCAGTGAGGTGGGGGTTGGTCTGTTCTCCCAAGTAGCACGTGATAGGACAAGAAGAAACAGCTTCAAGTTGTGCCAGGGGAGGTTTTGGTTGGATAGTAGGAAATATTTCTTCCCCAGAAGGGTTGCTAAACGTTGGAGCAGGCTGACCCAGGGAAGTGGTGGAATCACCATCCCTGGAGGTGTTTAAAAGTTGTGTAGATGTGGTGTTCAGGGACATGGTGTAGTGGTGACATGGCAGTGCTGGGTTAACAGTTGGATTCAATGATCTTAAAGGTGTTTTCCACCCTAAACTATTCTATGATTCTATGTCTCTATTTTCTAAATAAAAAATAGCCTGGGTTTTGTCCTCAGATGAGTATACTATAGTTGTATAAATGACTGGCAAGATAGATCACTATATTAACTGCAGAAAGCAAGTAAGCAAGTTTAAATGAACCATTTCTCACTACTATCATGACCAAAAAAAAAAAAAAAAAAAAAAAAGAAGAATGTTAATTATATATATTAGTTTAAAGTTACTTTCTCACAGATTTTGGGAAGATTTTTTAAAATTAAGCATTTTTCATTAACAATTATTTTGGACGATACAGTATTCTGATCTAAAGCCTGCAGAATAGAATAACTGAAAAAAATCAATACTCACAAAATATAAATGGAAAGGCTTCTATCAAGTCTAGCCAATGACGATTGTTCAGCCAGTGAGGAGGGAAAAGTTTGAGTGTGTATGGATGTGCACATAAAAATAGTAGCCAGATCTTCCAGTTTGTCAGACAAAGCCAGAGGGAAAGTGAGAGATGGTAATTCCTCTTAATTTATGAAGAGCAGATGGTACTTCCATGACTATGAAGGCCCACAAAGTTTTCCACATCTTGGTTCTTCCAGTCACAAAGAGAAAAGCAGATGCAGAAATGTTACCTTCCTCTTTTTACTCTATCTTTCTGTCATCATCAATACGCTAAGAAAAGTTCACTGTCTATGAATCTGTGTCACCTTTATGTGGGTGCACTCCTAATTTAGCACAACCCTATCAGAAGCTATCTTTTGCTGAGACCCCTGTGATAAAACCACATAAAGTTGCTGTCATGTGAATCACATCACTGGAGAAACTGCATCTGGAAATCTAGCCTCCTGTGGAGGACTGAGCAATAGGATCAGAGCAAGTGGCTTCATGTCCCTTGTAAGACCACTCAGTTCTCCACAGCTTTTCCACACATACCTTATTATTTAGTGCAAGTTGTGTAAAGTGTTTATGCTTCAGAATATTCATATTACCAACCATTTAAAAAAGAATAGCTAACAAAACAAGATGAAGAAGAAATATAAAGGCAATATGAAAAACATGACAATAAGCTATCTTCAGATGGAATAATTTAATGTAAGATCATTAAATCTGCAAAATAATAGTGTGATTTTGATTTATGCCAGCTGGGTATCGCAAACCCATATCTTCTCTCTAATACTTATAATGCATTTAATAAGCCTTATTTATAATTTTCAAACTACAAAAAGGAAGATGCTCAAGTAATATGTTCTTGTTGCTATGTGCTTAAAGATCTTAGAGCTAATAGTGGTGACTTATAATGTATAAGTTACCATGGTGATGCCTTTCTTAATGAACAGTAGATTAAATTGTTTCATAAAACATAGGTACTTTTAGCCTGTATTCTGAAGGTGCTTTCTTGCATCCATAGTGTATGAACCAATTTTCATACTTAATGGCATGCATGCTTACTGTATTATACTAGGCTGCAGGTGTATACTCAGAGGTTCTTATTGTGGCAGCAGATACTGATCTACAGAGAATTAAATATCTTTTCTTGGACTAAAGCCCTCCACTCAGATACAGGAACTTAGGAAACATAGGAACAGTTGGTTCCAGCCAACTCATGTTACATGCAGAGAGGTTACATGCAGACTCCTTCAGGCCTGAACGCAATATTGCTTTGCTTGCATGGCACCACACTAAAGATAATAAACTCCCTCTCTCAGAGAAGTCATAGGTAGCACAGCCATCTCAATATCATCTGTACTACAGGAAAGAAATGCCTGAAGCAGGTCAGCGTCTTTGGCCCCTTCACTAAGAGGGAATGGCACTTAAGGGAAGAGCTAGCTTGCCTAACTGCACTCTAAAGGGCCTGTTGACTTCCACAGACATCCTGGAACTTCAATAAAAATAAAAACTCTCCAGCTGAGGACCACTATGAAGTCATAATGAGCTTCTGGTTCTTCTGTGTATTTCATATTCTACTTTATAATACCTGCCGCAGCATGTTCTGAGAACAGGCTTATTGCTCACGAGTCTGTGGCTGCACTTAGTGCAGGAGGGAAATACTACCCAGAAAGATTTTTAGGAAAGTTTAAAGTTTTGATGAGGATGAATGATGCTATCCCCAAGGTAAGAGTCTCCATTGTCCAGAAAACATCCCGGTATTGAGAACTAGGATGATTATACTCCGATTTCTGCAACCCAGCATCTCTCACTCTGCTTTTTTTGCTCCCAAACTTCAATAACTTAGGTCACAGATATGTACAAGCCAAAATTGTAGCTGAAAACTTCTCTTAAGTCATTTGTCAAAGACATTACAAAGGCAGGGTTTGAACAGAGATTACAACACTACTCAATCCTCTGGACAAACATTGAGGAAGAGTGATAGAATTCCCTGTGACAAAGAAGTCAAATAGAGATATGACTGAAAAAAAAATGTGTTAAGTAATATTACACAGGGAAATTCAATACTTTTTTTTCATTAATAGACCAGATGTAGAACACTTCATTCATTTTCACTATCGTTTGACATAGACGTGCTCCAAAATAACAAATGAAACTCAAGGATGTACGTACACTATTATCACTTTAACATATCATTACTACTTACACTATAGCTAAACATAATATTTATCATTTAAATAGTCTTTATCAGCTGTAGACTTCTAAGTGCTTTTCTATACACATGATTTGATAGGTTTCTTGAAGGTGTCAGAGTTCATTTTTTTCTGGATTCCTGACCACAGTTTCATGCATTATGCTATTCACAGACTGGCAAATTAATCCAATGTATGCGCCCTGTGCAAAACACAAGGGAAAACATTTTCATACCACATATCTTTTTCTCACTCAATCACACAAGGCTTCTCTCTGTTCTTGTTTCTTTACTCCAACTCTATCTGCTTCAAATCTCTTGTTTTTCCTAATTGAGGCAAAGTTTGAAAGAGTTTTCCTGGATGTCTTACATGATATATTTATCCAGAAGATTGTTTCATAGTGTATATCGAGTTGTATTCAAAAAATATGCATGTAGAAAATCCCCTTATAAAGGTTTATTAATTTCAAATAAATGTATATTTTATCAGTTTTGAAAAGATAAACTAGAATTTTAAGAATATAATAAGATTGCAGTTATATTCATAATGATAGACACAGCAAGAATTTCTGTGTCTTTTTTCTACCAAGATACATGGCATCTTCCAGCATTTAAATTATCAGCTCTGAAAATTGTAACTCTTATAATGCAGACAGAAGGAAGTCCTGCATCATAGTATCTGAACACATTTACATTATAATTTCCATCATTCAACACTCCCAGTTCCCCTCAGAATTGTTGTCTCTTCTGTAGTCCTGCTAAGATCTTCTTTGTCTGTCCTGCTTTGATTGCACTGACGTAGAACAACTCCTTTAGTGTCTTATGGACATCTCAGTTCTAGGTAGTAACAAACTCTCAAGCAGAAGCATTTGCAGAAGACAGCTAAGGATGGAAAACTGGTCTAGTGCAGTCCACATGGCACCCCTTAAAACCCCTGAGATTTGGACTCTCCAGCAATACTCAGACAAGTGATCTAAAGTGATTAGAATCATATTTTTTCCTTGAATCAATTTGGCAGGTGGCAGTCTTGTACTAAACAGACTCACTTTCTTGTCCTAAATTTAATTATCAAAGGAAATATTACATCTGACCAACCCAAAAACTTTCTATGATGAGATGACTGATGAGATGGATGAAGTAAGACCAGTAGATGCTCTTTATCTTGGCTTAAGCAAGGCTTTCAACACTGTCTTCCATAACACGCTCAATAAACAATCTGATGAAGTGTGGGCTATATAAGGACAGTGAGATGTATTACAAAACTGTCTAAACAATTGGGCTCAAAAGATTGTGATCAGTGACACTAATTCCAGCTGGATACCAGCCATTAATGATGTATGCCTGGGGATGATACTGGGACCAATACTCTAACATCTTTGTCAATGTCCTGGATGATGGGACAGAGTGTATCTTCAATAAATTCACAGATGATACAAAGCTGGGAAAAGTAGTTGATACACGAGATGGATGTGCTGCCATTCAGAGCACCCTCGACAGACTAGAGTAATGGACCAGCAAGAACCTCATGAAGCTTAACAATGGGAAATGCCAGCACCTGTCCCTGTGAAACAATAATTCCAGGTTAAGTATAGCCTGGGGGCTGACTGGCTAGGAGGCAGAATGGAGAAAAAGACCAGGATGTCCTGTTTGACACCAAATTGACCATAGCACAGCAATGAGCCCTTGGAGTAAAAAAAGACCTAGATGACCCTGCTTTGAACAGAGATTTGGAGTATATGACTTCCATAAGTTTCTTCACTTATTAGGTGTTCTGTTGACTCTGAGGATGGGAAAGGTCTTTTGTCCAAGAGAGGAGTTTGCAGAGGACTTCCCAATACACAGCGGTGAAGATGAACATACTCAGAGTAGGGGAGAGTGGGCAGAACAACTGAAACACGAGACACTGTATTCTTACTGCAGTCTGTAATACTGCCTACACAGTATGTGCTACTGATGTGAATGCAGAATACTTATAGTCTGGATCTTGCTCTTTATCTTTCTCATGAGAATACTAGTTTTCCATTCCACTTTTCCTCACTGCAGAGACATGGCAAAGTTGACGCACCTGATACTTTTACCATCTGCACAGAAAAATCACTCAGACTTCTTTGATGGGAACTGTGCAGCCTTGTACACATTAGTGATGTCTCAGATTTCCCAATGTCCTTTCACCATGATGGAGTTTAATATTTCCTCCCAAAATAGCCTACTTACTAAATTTCTTACTTCCTGCAAATGTGGTTTCCTTAATTCTTATAACCTTGTCCCAATGTACTGCTAAAATCAATCATTTCTTGAATTATTTTAAGCTGAAAACATATTGGTCTTTAATGCTCTAATCAAATTAACAGAAGATCAAGTTAAGCAGTGATCAAGTCAGCTGGTCCTGTTATTTGTGTAACAAGATTAAATTTTTACTATCATCCTCTAGCCAGGGTCGAGTACTTTGGTTAAAAACTCTGAAAAATGCATTAACTGCTGTTTCTTTTCATGATTTTATTGTGAGAAGTCATTTAGGACATAAAATAATTATTTTTACAGCTGTTGGAATCAGGTGACTACTACAGAACCTCATGTTAAAGAAAATGAACAGGTCATCTGATAACCTTCCTGTTTCTGAAAAAAACCCCACAAAACAGACAATGTGAACATCTGCAGAATACCTACCTGGTCAGTGAGAGGAAGAAAAGCCAACATTTAATATTCTTAATCTTCATGTTTCTTAGAAAAATAACTTCATGATTTTGGAGGCTTTATTTTCTTACATAGCAAGCATTTGAAATTAACAAAGTTCAATTCCAAGAAACCACTAAATGAAAAAAAAAAAATTAAATGAGATATTGAGAAACCAATTAGGTCATTTCTCTATGGCTTTTTTCTTTCTACAAATCAAGATTGATTGAATTGAGGTTGAATTGCAGGGAGGCATATTGAACAATGCTACAGATAGAACACAGCATAAAGTACATGATATGAACTTTGCTTCCTGACATGCTTGCATTGCCTCTGTGGACAGATAAATTAAACAGTGATTTTTCTATTCCAGATGTGATTTCTTATATTCCCATGGTCTCCCATGTAGATGTGCTCTTTATTAAAATTGTTCATACATATAGTACAGACAAACTCACAAAAAAAAGAGGACTATAATTAATTTTCAGGTGATTTCATGTGTTCCATATATTTAGATTTTGTAACACAAGGAATCCTCTTTACTGGATGCAGACTTTTTGTTCCTTCATTCAGTGAGGATACATTTGGTTTATACATTAATGCAATACTTGAAAAAATACTAATTAATGTAATACCACTATGATGGAAGAATACAAGTAGCATAATTTAAACTACTGTAATGCTATAAATTATTGTAATTTTTCTGTTTGTTATTTTTTGGCAGAAGATATGTAATTGTAATGTTTAAAAAATCACCTGTATTATATGAGAATCTGCACTGGCCAATTGTCAGACTCTCAAGCAATTTCCCTTTCCACTGGTATTTATTTGCACCTTTTTTGAAACATCCAACATCTCATACGCATTACTGTAGATTTTTCACATGCTGGTAAAACTAAAGCCATTAGACATACTCCTATAGCTATTTGAAGACCTGCAGGAAATAGAAAATATCTGTTTTAAGAACTCAGAAAGCTATCTTTTAAAGAGAAGGAAAAATAATAATAATTAAAAAAAAAAAAAAAAAAAAAAAGGTATCTTTTCTAGATTTAGCGCCTTTAGGCATTCCCTGTCTGCAGGCACTCTGTGCTTTGAATTTGTTCCTGACATTAACCTCTTATTCTATAAACATCTCTTGTCTTAAAAGAGGAAAATAAAAATAAAATGTAAATCCAGGAGCTCCACTGTCAAAGGAATCTTAGCCTTTACTTCAAAACTGGTTGATGGAAAAACAACTTTTCTATAAGAATCCAAAGCCAGCTGGCCTGACAGAAACTTAATTTTTCAATAGTAGCAAAGTGGCAAATTGGGAAGACTACTAAAAATGCTCATCTTAATCTAGTTGCAAACTCTGTGATCTTTCATAATAAAAAAAATCACGGTTTGGGAATAAAATAAAAAAAAAGTGTTAGGAAAACTGTCTATCAGGGACTTAGGGAAATATATTTTTTCTTTACAGAAAAGTAAATTAGTATCCTGAGATCAAGAAATAAACCAAATTATTGAAATGGAAGGCATACAGAATGGCTCATGAGAGAGTACTCTTTTTTAAATACAGCTTCATTGATGTGACATAAGTAAGCAGCATGTGGATGGGATTAAACTCCTAATTGTATACAGGTACATTTTACATCAGCATGTGAGCTTGCCATCAAGGCTTCCATCACTGGCCCCCAGGCAATTCCCTTACTGTAGGCATCTCCTTTCATCTGGGGCACTCTAGAACATCTAGGACATTTGCCAATACGACTTAGGACCCAGAGGAGCTCTGTGCCTTGATGGAATGGCATCTGAGGACCAGGATGATACTGGAGGGTATTTCAAATGACACTACATATCTATCAATACTCATCTGAACCACATACTTTAGTATCACTCTCTGAAGACCATTGAACTTTTTATGCAGATCTCATTTGGTTATGGTGGGACAACAGATCTCCAGATCACAAACAGACAACAGCACTCAGATACAAAATTGTAAGTGTCTAAGAATTTAGAGCTGAATGTTGCTACATTGGTACAATTTGCAAGACCATTGACCAGATTTCAGAGGGAGTCCTTGCAAACTTGCCTATGAAAACCAGTTCTCATCTTTCTTTCTCTCATTTTGGGAAACATTGAGTGAATCAGTAATAACTTTTTGTGGTTATTAACATAAATAAGAATATTTTAGATACATGTTTTTCTACAGTTATTTCACTGAAGAAATGAAAGTTTAAGGATAGAATTTACTTTTTTTTTTTTTTTTTTACCATGTTGTTGCCCTAAGCAACAAAAGAAGACTCATTAATAGAGCATATGCCTTGTTTCTTTTGGAACTGCGGTGCTTAGTTTTTTTAATGTGTGCATATGCATATACATATGTACAGGTCTACATATACATGACAATGAACTTGGATTTTGATACAATTTTACATTTTATTGAAAAATTCAGTTACTCATCAAAGAGTATTACAAGAAAAATATTTTTCTCCATTTCCAATTAAAACTGTTAATGTTTCATTAAGTAATATTTTCACTGTTTTCTCTTTGAATAATACCCTTCTGACACTGTGTTTACTGATAGCAGCACCTGTGAGGTTGTGCAGAAAAAGTGATATGTCTATGAAAAGTTTGGGGATTATTCTGCCTTTGTCAGTTATTTGAAACAGTAGTACTAGTCAGATTTAGCTAATTAATCTTGATGTCTTCATTAGTCACAACTTATTTTACATCTAAACAAGCATCCAGATCTTTTCCTTAGTCCAGTGGACCATAGTGTGCTTTTTGGGCCTGAGGAGCAGGTGCAGAATATCAGCTGTGTAGCATAGAGCAGCATTATGTGTTTCAGATTGTGAAGGTCAATGATACTAGAGCTGTGAAAAACACCAGGTGAGATGGCCTGTCAGGAATGGGAATAACTTTGAAATGTACTTATTATAAGAAATCATGCAAGGGGGGAGGGGACACACACAAGGAATAGAGAGGCTTAATCCCATTGATAAAGTGTCATTAGATCTCATTCTCTCAAGGATTTAAAGAGATAATCCCAGACAATCCTATGGAAGACTTCTTCATCACCTAGTGATAATGCTACTAGAAACTTCCAGCACTGCGGTATTGTAACTGTGTGTCAGTTTAGCTGCTTGCTGGCTTGAAGTTATGCAAAGCTGTTTGTAAAAAGCACATTCCCTCACCCCCTGAATATACAACAGATGCAAAAATGCACCTGAGGGTATATATACTAGGAAGACTAAACTGTTCAATTTGACACATTTAGCTTGTTGGCAATGTGCTTTGCTTGAATTTAAAAAACCCACATTGCTAAAGATGTGAAGGAGACTGTTGCATTGAAATAAAGTATTAATCACAATTATTGTAGTGATTTTCTCTTTACTGACATTGTTGCACTAGTAGGCTCAGGCCCAAATACAGATCTCTGCCCCATTCAAGTAGTCCAGTGTATATTAAAATAGTAATGAATTAAAATACACAACATTTCCTTCACACAAACACATAATAGAAGTGGTCTCTTCTCCAGAGAAGCTGACTCTGCTTTTTTTTGTTCCCTGGTAAAGGTCTGGTTTTCATTTTGTTTGTGCAGCAACAGAGGACTTAACACTCTAATAAAGCCAGAGCATCCTCAGCGCTGCCATTCCCGGGGTTCTGTTTTCACCGGTGGGAGAGAGCTATGTCTTCTGCACAGACATCTGAAGCACCAACACAGGTGCACCCATGCACGTGTGTGTGAGGGACCAATACCACTGAAGAAGGTAGGAACATTTTGCATGGGGTATGAGGGAAGAGACAGTCTTGGTATATTTACATGGGCAAATGTGTAGCAGAAAATGGTAAATTTTCCCAGTGCCTGTATTTCAGACTAATTATTCTTACACACTGGCTACCCATGCCATATTTTGCAGGGAATCCATGAGGTGATCCTCAAAGCACTGTTTTTGTATTTATGTCTAGTAAATTTTATAAATTAGCTTAAACACTGATGATTCACTGTTGTTTTGCGCTGATAGGGGCTCAGAGTTACATGCAATGTTTGTTAACCAGGCTCTTCATTTCCTTTATCATATATAAGTAGTTTTTAATGGCTTTTACAAAAAAAATTAATCCTAATTCTACTAATGCAGCTATATGGCTCACCCCTGCAGTTGGGGTAGCAAATTCACACTACTTGTGAGGAACATGTTCCTGGATGATGCTTCCTGATAGTGCTCTTCAGTGCTGCTGATTGTGGTCAAAGCAGGGAGCCTTATGACTGGAGAACTGTAAAGGCTTTAAAATAAAATAATAATTAAAAAAAAAAAAAAAAAAAAAAAAAAGAGAGAGAGAGTTTTTTTTTTTTTTAAAAGCAGGATTTTTTTCAAATATTTCATGTGCAGCTATATCCAAAGCACTCTATGAAGTTAGCTAGGAAATTCCAGGAGAGTTTCCTGCTGAGATTTCTATGCTCTGATTTTCCTTAAGAGAGAAATACTATCAGCAGGTTTTATTCTCTCACGGGAAAATGAGACATTTCCATCTTAGTGTGAAACCAGAAATGTGCAGGTTACAAAAATACTGTGATTCTGATTAAAAACAAACAAACAAACAAAAAAAAAAAACTACAAAAAACCCCCCACACCTTAAATTTTATTATACCGAAACCTCTGGGAAAAGTATCAAAAGCAATATTTTCCTCTAAAATGTTATTTAAGTAGGAAGTGTGGGAGAGTTTTTCTAAAGTCTCAGCAAAAGCAGTATTTATTTCCTTTAAATGACAACAAGAATAGTATTCCTTGTTCTGTAACTTAGTGGTCAGAACTCCATGCTGGGATTTTGCTCTTCTTCCTTGAAAAGTAAACAAACTGAAAACTCGGGAAAAATGTCTAATCTCAGTCTCTTTTTTTCTAGTTCATATTTTGGCTTTAGATTTTGAAGGAAAATGGGTAAATGGCTTCACTTTTCTGTTTCATCATTTTTGTCAATATCTTCCAGTTCAAGTCTTCTATGAGAAGCCACAGTTCTGACTGAGGTGTAAAGGGCAAAACTGTAAGAGTCTAAAAAGAGTCTTCACTGCTGCAAAACCATCTCCAGCCTAAAGCGTGTGTGTATGCAGGGGAAATGGTGAGTGGATTTGAAGTGGTAATGTATATATATATGTATGGATATGTGCCTGTCCTTCTGTCTGTCAGTCATGTCTATCAATTTATCCATGTATCTACCTTTTATCTGTTTGCATTTGCTAATGCTAGTATAATGATTTCAATAAAGATGTTCCATGCTGCCCAATTTCAGAAATGTTTTGTTCTGAGATGGTCAAAGACTAGACCAGAAAATTTATATTTGAGTCATGTTACGTGACTGTTTTACTTGTTTATATATTTTTCTCCCAAGTAAACATCCCAGCCACTGTGCTATGTCTGTATGTAGAAGTACAGTTCCTAGAGACCTAAGAAAAGGTAAATACAAAGCTTTACTCAACTCTTTAGATTTCTTGGAATCAGTTACTCTATATTTCTTTTACACTGTTCTGGTGACAGAAAAGGATGATGACAGTAACATCCAGAGGAGACTTTGCTAAATGATATAGAGGCAAGGTAGGAGATCTATAATGTAATGTAACCAAACATCTAGGAAAGCCTTGTCCAGAAAACAGCAATAAGTTGGTCTGTTTTTAAGCTTTTTGAAACTCAGAATTTCTTTCCCACAGTAAGTCTTAATATGTTTATAACAATAGCAATAACCAAGAACAAAACTTACGGAGTTACTGAGTGGGTGTGAGTTAGAGAGACAGACTTGAGTCCATGTCAGTGTCAGAATGTCATTTCATAAATCAAAGTAGTCTGTGCCAGTTTGGGGATAATGTCATTCATGCTAGGCAATGAAATATGTTTTGAAAGAGAAAGAGTTTTGAAACTCATAGATGAAAAATCTAAATGTTGTGTTCCAAAATTGTCCAAATGTTCTATTACATCAGCTATGTTTTCAGACACAATTTTGTCAAAATTGACATACAATTTCAGAAATGTTGATGCTTATGAAATGACATTTTTGGATGATAAATGCTTGTAAAACTTTAAATTGGTTTTACTGTGAGTGTATTGTATTCAGCTACTGATCTTTGATCCCTGAGGTCCTGAGGATCAACAGAAATTAAAAGAGAACTTCCCAATAGCTTGCACCACCTGCTTATGATTCTAAGGGCATGCTACTGCACCCATCATAATCCATGCACAGGGCTGTCCTGACAATGTCTTCTTTACCCTCACTTATAACTCCTATATCATTTGTAGAGTGGAGAAAGTACAGTGGGGATCTTTGTCTTGACCCCTGAGTTTTATCACTTCTGCTTTTCTGTTCTCTCCCCTCACCTGCTGGGGAATGGAATGAACAGGGGATTGTGTGGTGCTTAGTTGCTTGCTGGGATCAGTACAACACACCTAGACATTTCTTTAAGTTTTAAATGTCAAATATTTCTACTACATATAACAGAGTGTTGCAAAGTAAGAAATCAAAAAACCCACGATCTGAATTGCAACATAACCAAATATCAAGCTGATTAAAACTTTGGGTTTATTATTAGACATAAAGTCTCTCAGACTGTAATGGTTAGCAATGAAAAGAAAGGGGTTTAGTTTTAAACAGGGGCACAAATCTTACATTTTCAGGGGTCAACGGGATCACCAAATATATGTTCAGAGAAAGTCTTATGTCTATGAAAGCATACTAACGAAAGCCATAACTAAATCTTAGTAGTATTTTACAATTTATGCTTATATTAACAAAACCTCAACAAAACCAAAACCAAAACCCAGTTCAGCATCTCTGGGAGTTTTGTGAAGAGTGAAAAAGTTTCTGACTGCCTTTTCTGTCAGCATGCTGCCGTCAGAGAGGGAATGTGGTGTGCTCTGATGAGGTTGGTTCTGGTGGGTAAACACCCTGCAAGTGTGCAGGGATGGCAGGCCCTATGCCAGAAGTGTGGTTGGTGCTGGTGGGGCTGAACCTCTCTCTGAGATTCTGCAGTGTGATGCCAGCAGGGTGCTAGGGAGGGAGTTTGCAAGCTGTTAACTAGTACAGGCATCTCAGCAGAGCTCTGTGGTGTAGGCACAGCCTCATAACTGCATGTTCTATGGGAAATTCTGATGATGGTGTTCACCAAAACATTAAGTGAAAGCACTCAGCACAAATCTTTTACCAAAAAAAAAAAAAAAAAACCCAGTAGAAATATTTATGCTTGTTCTCAAATGCATATTGTATCTATAATGGAAAACTCTAACCTCACAGCATGATAATTCTATACAAAATTAGTCTATGAGGCTAAATTAACAAATGAATGCCATGACATACTATATTGCATATTATATCACTTTATAACATGTCCTTTGATTCTTTCTCTCAAAAGACCCTATTTATAAAACAAGAAATACACTTAAAAGTTCTTGTATTACTGATGAAAAGTGAGTTAATATAAAGTAACTGACTCAACTGAAAGAATAAATCTCGCCTATGATTTTATATCTTGATATTTATGTTATTCTTATAATACTCTAGATGACGGAATGATGATTCATTCTTATCAACAATGTGGCTCCTATTCTCTTATTTTCTTACTTTTTACTCATCCCAAACAGAAATTAAACCATAACAGAGACAATACTAAGCTATATCCTATGTTTCAGTTATTCAGCACTATTGATGTGGGTTGAATATAAGAGGTGGAGGCAGCATTCATTATATGTTTTAAACACATCTCAGAAAAGTAAAAAGTTTATGGCATGTTCAGCATATAGATATGGATCAGAGATACATAGAGCAAAGTCTCTTCAAAGGTGTGTGTTGCAGTGTTTAATTTTTCTTCCTTTTATTTTTTTTTTTCCCCCCTGGAGCTCCCTAATCTTGTAAGTCTATATGCTTGAGTTAGAAATAAGAGAGAGAAAAAAAAACATTCTCAATTATTTTAAAGCTGTTTTGTTCAATATTTATTGTGAATGTAAAAATAAAATATATATTTCTTTAAAAAAATGGATTAAATATCATAAAATACAGCAAAAGTTTTATAGATTTTTGATAATACAGAACAGATTTTTGAATGACACAGATATTTGGAAACAGATGGTCATGTGTACCAGAATCTTTTTCAGGATTTGGCTTGTTAGAAATTATAGAAGCTCAGGGTCAGGTGTACTATGTCTCTGAATACTGCCTGTTTGTGTACTATTTGGAGGAGAAAGGAGGTGTATGCTTATCCTTGCTCTAGACAACACCACTTTGTTTACATGTCCCATATTTAATTTTTAGCTGCACTTTCTGGGAAGAAGTAGCCTGTAAAGTCATACTCTTGTGTATCTGCTTTCCTCAGAAGTTTTGAACTTGGTTCAGCTTTTGAGGCAACTTAACAATAGCAAAAGGATAAGTATACTGAAACCCACAAAGTGTCAAAGAGGTTCATGAAGATTCATGACCATATAGAGAAGCAAAAGCTTAATAAAACCCCAGATGTTAATAAAAGCATCCTTTTCTAGATAAAATTCATTTTAATTAGTTTGTTGCTGATAGAACTACTTGTAGCAACTCATCCCTTTGCTTTCTATTAAGTAGCATCAAAATCTTCTCAGAAAACAATCCAATAGGCAGCATATTTCCGCTACACAGAGCAGTACAAATTTAAGGTTTAACAATTTAAAATGTATATGATCAACAGAACACAATTTTAATCAAAGTCTGTCTTCTCAAAATGCTGAAGTACAAAACCAGCAATGTTATCAGAATTCAGGTGATGTAAATTTATCCCTGACATATGGACTATGTACTAGTGAGCAGTCCATACTGGTTGTTGATCTGATACATATATGAACACCTCAGAGGAAAATTCACTTTTCCTGAGACACCAGTGGGCTACCTGATGCTACAGGGAGCCTAGGTGAATGACTGGGGCAGATGCTGGGTTCTAGAGGGGGAAACCACATGGTCACCTACAGGGTTGGAATGTGCCTTACGCCTTTCCCAAATTCTGCACTTCAACTTAAAAGAAATGAAATATCAGCCTGTCATTCTTGGTAATTTTTTTTCTTTTTTTTTTTTTTCTTTTTCCTGTGTTTTGAAGCAGCTATGCTGCTACGCAATTTAAATAATTAGGCTAGTTCAAATAGGGCTTTCAATGGTTTCAAATTTATACGGAGATATATTTTCCTAATTACAGAAACCTTTAGACTCTTAAGAGCAGTTGACCATGACTAGATATTCAATTCATAATTTTCAGAAATACACAGTAGTGTATGGATTAGCGTCTGCATTTCATATAGTGAGACATGTAGTTGACAAATGGGCCTAGATTTGACACCCATGTAATATAACAGAATGATGCCTGTTGCTTATCTACAGAGAAAAGGATACAGGTAATAAAACTCTCAGTGATTATTTGCCATCTGGCAAACATTTGAATATTACTTCAGGGGAGAGATGATGTTTCAGATAAATAGAACTTTTACTGTTTTCTAGAAAATATGTTCAATCCAGGTATTCATATTCTTTCCTTTATTTCTTGATGGATTTTGAGGGTTTTTTTGGTATTAACATAGAAACATGTTGAGAGATGATTTAAGGATATTTTGAATTAAACTGCATTATTTAGAGAGAAATTACATGTACTAAGGAACAGTGGTAGTTGGGGGCCCCCAATAATGCCCCAACTCAGCTGTTTTCAGAACATCACAGGGATGTTCTGAAAACATTTGAACCACTGACCAGACCTCTAAAAGCTCATCCACCCTTCAAAAGACCCTTCAGCACAAGGGCAGGGAGGATTCTCAGTGATATCAACCAGTCCCCACAGGCCTCTCCCATGGAAAACTCAGTTCATGGGCTAGAGGACACCTGTCACCATAAGCCAACATGAGAGGATCTCCATCATCCCACAGACTGAGAGGTCATTTCCATTGAGTGGACGGAGTTCGGTACGGGGTGAAGGGGAAGGGCATTCCAGGACGTCAGAGAATTTACTATGGTATCTTTTAGGGATGACCCAAATATGAAGAAAGGGAGAGATCAAGGTGATTTGGGGAGGAACAAGTGGGAAATAGAGGGATAAATGGATAAAGGATCTGCTGGTGTGCAAGCAAGGACTGGTCAGTGCACCTGCTTGTCCAAGCACTATGCCTAATCAGTGCAATGTATCCTGGCTTCTCACCAAACCCCATTTCTATTTTCGCAAATGAAAGTCCATATGCCAGCGATTGGAGTGAGTGTAGATATGAGTGTGAGTGAGAATGCTAGGAACAGTCCCAGTGCAAAAGATGATGAGCAGGTAATGTGGGCTGGGATCTGGAAGGGAGTCTCTGAAGGTACAGAGCTGGCAGCTGGAGGAACAGGGAGTCCAGGACAACTGCTGAGGAGACCATGGGGTCTGGGGTGCACTGAGACATGTGCCTGTGTGTGTGTATGCATACCCCTGTGCAAGAAACAACTGGAGTCAAGACGATTCAGGACCAAAAGCTGTAAGAACTGAGTTACTGGGGGGATCCACAGTGTGTGTGTGTGTGTGTGTGTGTGTGTGTGTGTGTGTGTGTGTGTG
>JANVCC010000152.1:104868-290203 GCA_025345505.1 Todiramphus chloris collaris | reverse complement strand
TGTGTGTGTGTGTGTGTGTGTGTGTGTGTGTGTGTGTGTGTGTGTGTATACAACAACAGCAACAAAATTTTATGCTCTCATTCTGATGTAGATGTTTAGAATAAACCAAAGGAACTGCTGCCTACTGTTGCCTACTTCCATCAGCTACAGAAGGAACATAAAATGACTCAGATGAGGACTAAAATTAGTCTTGATGAATCCCAACCTAATTTTTACTGGAAATTTGCATTTTGGGATTGCAAAGATTTTTTTCATTTCAGTGAAAACACCAGAATTACGTTCTTTAATACAATTTTAATTCCACAAGACTGCTTTGAGTTTTCCTCCTCCTTCCGACTTTGAGACTAAAAGAAAGTTTGAATTTTTTGTCTTTTAAATGTTGGTTTTCACTTAGTACTCTTAATTATGGCTTTGTTTTTGCACAACATCCCCCTATTGTTGATTTTTTGAGGCTACATTTAGATTATGGTGTTTCTTGGGATTTCCCTCTTAGACTGTGGTGGGGATTTGGCATACCTGCCTGGACTAGAGGATGTTATAGCTCTGGGCTCTGTGCAGAGGGCCAGTGAGGATTTCCACCACCTCACACCAGAGTAAAAATGAAAATTTCAAGTCTGTAGTGCTTAAGTGATCTGAACTGTAAAATGGTAAGGGTGCAATGAATCAATAATATCTTAAATTTGTCCCTACAAAAGAAATAAAAAAATCCTAAAATACAATGTAGCAGTATACAATGTGGATTTCTCACATTTATTTGAGGAATATGAGTTCATGAGTTTCTGTTTTAATTAGGATGAGTCATAGGTTCTGTATTTCCTTTTGTGACAGAGACTTTTTTTATTCTATTCATAGAATACATTATTTTTTAACCCTGTTAGATAAGAGGCAGCATCTCAGAATGGCATGAGTGATCTAAAATTATATAAAATTTATATATATAAAAAAGTTTTTAATTATAATTATGATCTGAGAATTAATTGTAAAGTATACTTCAGAGTTGTTTTTTTAATACAGGGAAATTATTCTATCTTTGTGAACTTTTAAATTATTTTACCATGTCAGAGGACCACTGTTTAGTAAATACTTTCTCTGCACCATAAGGAACATCAATGCTCCCCTAAATCCAGTCCAAGGGTATCACAACGGTTTTGTGAAATAATTTACTTCATAACAGTCTTTATAACATTAAATTTGAGCCTACTCCTTGTGTTTAAAATACATTCCAGAATGTACTTGCTTCACAGATGTATTTATAGGTGATAGTTATTAACTCCCTTTTTTTGGAATTAATGTGTTTTAACATAGTTTTGTCTTGTAAAACAGTATATCCCTATCCCTGATCTCTGTATTTCCCTTTCTTGGACTATTAGTCTGATTTAATCTTTGTTGAGCCTAAAGATATTATTCTGATGAATGGAATAAGGACAAGAAACATCCCCTGGACTTGATGCTAGGTAGAACTGATTTGCCTATGTTCATGCTGTGCCAGGGACAGAACTCCCTGGCTACATCCACAGGCATGCACTGGTCCTTTGCATCTTCAGGCACAGATAGTGCCCCTACAATATAAAATTATTAGCATGGGTCACAGTGGTGGTAGCAGGGATAATTTCAGTGTGCCTTAAAGAATGCAAGGTTTATATTGCGGTTTGCTAGGGAAAAGTATTTATAGCATGAAAATTAGAATATGGCTTCTCTGCACTTCTGTACAGCATGCGTAGGAGTACTCAAAGGTACAAAACTGTTTTGGATAATATTGTAAAACTACAGAGAAATGTGTTAAGCAGACCTTTTGTGGTTTTATATACATTGCCTTATGGACACAGAATGTGGATGGCATTGTTCCCTGAGCAGGAATGGACCTATCTTTGTGGAAATCATGCTGAACTGGTCCAGTACAGTGAGCAAACAGTTAAGCAGTGTGGAGAAACAAGTCTATCACTTAAATTTGTTCCTGAGTGTGTTATAGATGGTAATGTAGATGTATACTGAATAACGAGGGTATGTAATAATCTAGATGAAATCTTGCCTCTGATTGCTGACTCATTTCTAGAATAGTTTGGAAAAAAAAAATGATGTTACCAGTATAGTGAAGGATTTGTCTTTATGGTGATTTTGTTATAATGGTGGCTCACCACTATCCACCAATTAACTAAAAATATAGGATTTCTTTCTGTCTCTCTTACATTCAAAACAAATTAGAACTGTCCCTATAAGCAGAAGTGTCTTAGTCATGGTCACACTCTAAAACTACTGACACTCACACAGTTACTTCTAGGGCATGTATTGTGTTTTCTGCTCCACAAGTGGTCTTGGGATATAGGGAATTAATAAGATTCTTTGGACCTTTCTTTGCTTCACTAAACCATATGTGTGGATGTTTGCTGAGATAAAGCTAATGCTGGAAACCCTCCCATTATGGTCAGATTTGCAAAGTACCAATTAAAAGTCGCCAAGCAAATGCTGACAGGTTTTCACTTGGAAAAAAACAAAGTATTGTGTAATCGCATCACTGAGCAGGGCATATTTAATAGGAATATTAGGATGCTAAGCCAAAAAAGAGAAAAGAATTTACAATTTCAGCAGACATCAGAACTGCTGCAGCTGTTTAGGGGTGATACACAGGGCTAACTGCTTTGAATTGCTAAAGCAGATTAAATGTAATGCTGTACCAGTAAAGTTTTGCAAAGTTCAGCTGATGAGCTTCCAGTTTAGAGCCGAAATGTAATTCATTAATCCTGTAAAACAGGCCTAGTCATAACTAAACACTCTTCAAACTCTATTTACAGTCAGTTGAAGTCTTCCGCAAAAAATGATTCATTCACCTGGGACTCTCTATCTCAGTCTGGAGATGCCTGTACATAGCCCCTAGACATGTCTAGACTGAGATAAATCGAGAGATGGGTGCATGGCTGTATGCCTTAGCCAAGGGAAGCTGCTTCAGAGCCAGCCCAGCCTGCAGCAGAGTGGTACATCTTGGCATGCAGGGGTTTTACTGATGTTTTCCATTGGTAGGGAAACACCAGGAGAGTGGAGAGACCTGCCACGAGACAGTAGCTATAGCAGAAGAGTCTGACAAGGTGAAGGCATTGACAGGGCAGCAGCAACCATGCCTATAAGAGAAGCCCCTGGGGAGCACAACGACCAGAGCAGGCAAACAGAGAGTGAGGCAGCAGCCAGAGCAGTTTGCGAGGAAGGGCACACAGGAAGGGTGCTGAAAGCTCTGCCCAGAGAGTGTGGGTTTTCACGTGGAAGAAAGCCATGGCCTCTCTAAGCTCTCCACCCACCACGACTGATGCAGCTTCCCAGAAGGAGTTCCAGTGGGAACACACACAGCCAGTGCAGAGCAGCAGAAGTGAGCACACCTGTGGGAGGGACACCCAAGGAGATGAGCTCCTCTGCTCAGTGACAGAGCGCAAGAAGGGAGTGGGTAGGTTGAGGAGTATCTGGGAGTGTGACAGAGCAATGGACTACTGGAATCTCACCCCAACTTCCCTGAGACAGGCTCAACAATATGACAAGATACATAGCACAGGAGATTCCCTTTCCCCTTTCCATCTGACTGAACGTAGTAACCTGAAGGAGAGGCAGCAAGGGCATCAAGTTCCTGCCTAGTGCAGCAGGAGCTGCCCCTCAGCAACTACCCCACTTTCCCAGTGCCCTTGCATAGCAGATATGAGGCCCTGAAATTGGAACTGAAAATTAATGAGGATGATAGTTCATCTAGCTTGAAAATGTTGTCTACATTAAGTCAGTCTATGCCCTAGATCAAAAATACTTCTATAAATTAAAAAAAAAAAGGTTGTTGTCACAGGTGACTCCCTGATGAAGGGAACAAAAGGTTCAACATGCAGACCTGACCCACTTCTTAGGGAAACCTGCTGCCTCCCTGGGGCCCAGGTTAAAGATGTGGTGAGAAAATGTCCTACTCTGGTGCAGCTTTCAGATGATTATCCATTACTGACTTTTCAAGTAAGCAGTGATGAACTTGTAACAAGAAATCTGAGGGTAATCAAGAGAGCCTTCAGGGCCTTGGGATGGCTGGTCAAGGGATGAGGAGACAAGTAGGATTCTCCTCTATCCCTCCAGTTGCAGGGAACAATAAGAGAAGAAATAAGAAGATGCATCAGATCAATACCTGGTTCTGAGGCTGGTGTCACCAGTAGACTTTGAGTTTTTGGTCATGGGTCTGTTTACACATCACCAGGCCTTCTGTAAAGGGGGAAAAGGATTTTTGTGCAGTAGTTGGCAGGGCTCATCAAAACAGCTTTAAACTAGATTTAATGAGGGAAAGGGATAAAACCAGGACTGATGGAGATAAGCCTGGGGACAGCACATCAGTGTTTAAGGGATGGTGATTTATCAAGTTCCCTAAGTCTGCCATCCCAGTGGAGGTAGGGGATTCAATGCCATGTGATAGCAAAGACAGAAGGGATATTGACGGGCTGGAAATCATGGAAGCACCTGGGAATGGTCAGGTAGGAATTAGGCCTTCTCACTCCAAGAAGGTGACAGGATAAGTATCCCAAATGAAGTGCAGCTACACCAATGCACACAGCATGGGCATCAAACAGGAGGAGCTGGAAGCCATTTTACAGCAAGAAAACTATGATATAGTTGCCATCACAGAAACATGGTGGGATGATTTGCACAACTGGAGTGCTGCATTGGATGACTATAAACTCTTTAGAAAGGATAGGCCAGGAAGTGAAGTGGTGAAGGGGTCCTGGATGGTAGGGGGTGCTTTAATTGTCTTGAGCATAATGATGGTGATGATAGGGTTGAGTGTCTATGGGTAGGAATAGGGAAAAGGCTAATGGGGCAGATACCATGGTGGGACTCTGTTATAGACCACCCAACCAAGATCAAGAAGTAGATGAAATATTCTATAAGCATCTGGGAGAAGTCTTACAATCCCTACTACTCATACTTCTGGGGGACTTCAACTTACCAGATGTCTTCTGGAAATACAATACAGTGGAGTCCAGGTAGTTCCTGGAGTGTGTGGAAGATAAGATCCTGACACAGCTGGTGAGAAAGACAACTAGAGAAGGCTCCCTGCTGGACCTGTTGTTCACAAAAAGGGAAGGACTTGCGCATAGCAGTTACACAATGATAGAGTTTTCAATTACTGGGGCAGTAAGGAGGGGGTTCAGTAGAACCACCACCTGGGACTTCCAGAAATGGTCAGTGACCTGCTACACCACTTAGACAGACACAAGTCTATAGGGCCACATGGGATCCACCTGAGTGTACTGGGGGAGCTCACAGAAGTGCTCACCAAGCCACTTTCCATCATTTATGAACAAGGGAGGTCCCCGCTGACTGAAGGTTAGAATATGTTACACCGATCTACAAGAAGTACTGGAAGGAGGATCCAGGGATCTACAGGCCTCTCAGTCTGACCTTGTGCCAGGGAAGGTTATGAATCATCTTGAGTGCCATCACCTGGCACATGCAGGACAATCAAGTGATCAGGCCCAGTCAGCATGAGTTTATGAAAGGCAGATCCTGCTTGAATGATGTGATCTCCTTCTATGACAAGGTAACTCACTTAGAGGATGAAGGAAAGGCTGTGGATGTTGTCTACCTGGACTTTAGTAAAGCTTTTTACACCGTTTCCCACATCATTCTCCTGGAGAAATTGTCTGCTTATGGCTGGGATGGGCATATGATTAGCTGGATAAAAAATTGGCTGAATGACTGGACCCAGAGAGTGGTGGTGAATGGAGTTAAATCCAGGTGGTGGCCAGTCACAAGTGGTGTTCCCCAGGGCTCAATTTTGGGGTCAGTTCTGTTTAATATCTTTATCAATGATCTGGGTGAAGGAATTGAGGGCACACTCAGTAAGTTTACAGATGACGCCAAGTTAGGCAGGTGTGTTGATCTGCCTGAAGGTAGGGAGGCTCTATAGAGGGATGTGGACAGGCTGGATCAATGGGCCAAGGCCAATGGTATGAGGTTCAACAAGGCCAAGGGCTGGGTCCTGCACTTAGGAAACAACAACCCCATGCAATACTACAGGACTGGGGAAGAATTTCTGGAAAGCTGTCTGGTGGAAAAGGACCTGGGGGTGTTAGTTAACAGCTGGCTGAACATGAGCCAGCACTGTACCCAGGTGGCCAAGAAGGCAAACAGAATCCTGGCTTGTATCAGAAACAGTGTGTCCAGCAGGACTAGGGAAGTGATTGTTCCAGATCCTGTTTTTATTCCTCTGTTCAACATCATTGTCCTTACTAAAAAAAAAAATCAGATAGCTTCAAGACTTTAGATTAATTTATAAAGAACTTTAAATTTATAAAGAAAATTGCCTATCTGGGTAACCTGTTCCAGTGTTTGACTACCTTTGTAGTACAAAACACAATCGAAGAAAAAAAGAGTTTTTAGTATTTAAAAGGATTTTTTTTCTATTTCAATTTGTGCCCATTGTCTCTTGTCTCTTTACTGAGCTTTACTGAGAAACTCTGCCTCCATCTTCTTTACTCATCCCATCAGGTATTTAAATGCATTGATCCAATCCCTTTCAGTCTTCTCCAGAATGAACAGTCCCAGCTCTCTCACCATCTCCTCATATGACAGATACTCAGATGCTCCAAGTCCTTCATCACCTTTGTGACCCCTCCACTGAATTTGCTCCAGTAAGTCCATGTCTCTTGTACTGGGCAGCCCAGCACTGGGAACAGCACTCCAGACATGTCTCACCAGAGCTGAGCAGAGGGGAAGGATCACCTCTCAACCTGTTGGCAGTACTCTGCCTCATGCAGCCCAGGATACCATTAGCCTTCTTTGCTGTGAGGACACATTTCTGGCTTGTGTTTAACTTGCCATTCATCAGGACCACTAGGTCCTTCCCTGCTAAGCTTCTTTGCAACAATTTTTGACCAAAACTGGTCCTTGTACCTCACATTATTCCCCCCCAGGTGCAGAACACTGCATTTCACTATGTTGAATTTCCTAAGGCTTCTGTTGGCCCATTTCTTCAAACTGTTGAGGTCTTTTCAAATAGCAGCACAAACATATGGTGTATCAGCCACTGCTTCAAGTTATGCAACATCTGCAAACATGTTACAGTTGGACTGCAGTTGCAGTTCCTAGTATAGAACCCTGGCATGCACCACTAGTGACTGGACTCCAGCTGGATTGGATGCAGCTGATGACAACTCTCTGGGCCTGGCAGTTGAGACGCTTTTCAATCCACTTCACTGCCCACTTATCTAGTCTATATTTCATCAGTTTGTTCATGAGCATTTTATGGGAGACAGTGTAAAAATCTGAAGTCATCATAAACAACATAAGCCAATCTGCCGAGGCAGTCATTTATTTGCAGAAGGCTACTAGGCTGTTCAGGTATGAATTTTTGTAAATGCATGCTTACTACTCTCTATCTTCCACTTTTTCTTCATATGACTGGAAATGTATTTTGAGATTATTTGCTTTCTCACTTTCCCAGGGATAGAGGTAAGGCTAACTAGCTTGTAGTTTCTCTGATTCTCATTCTTGCCTGACTTGATCAGTTTGCTTTTTTTTCCATTGCCCAAGAACCTCTTGTGATTGCCATGATCTTTCCAAGATAATTGAAAGTGGCCTTGCAACACTTTTCATCTCCATGAGCACTCATGGGTAGCCAGGTCCCATGAATTTTTTTATGCTGAATTTCTTTAAATATTCTCCAGTCTGATCCTCCTCTACTGAGAGTAACTTTTCCTTGCTCCAGACTTCCCACAGATTTCAGGAAACTGATAGAACTGAAGACGAGTCTTAGCACTAAAAACCGAAGTCTTTTCTATCATCTCTTTCACCAGGTTCCCTTCCCTATTCAGCAGTGGGCTGATAGTCCTGGTCTTCCTTTTACTGTTCATGTGCCTGTTGAAGCCTTGCCAGATAAAACTCCAAATCTCCAAATGTGTTTTGGCTTTCCTAACCACAACCTTGCACACTAGAACAGTGTCTCTATGCTCTTTTTTTACCCCACTTCCACCTCTCATATGCTTCCTTTTTTTTTTTACATTTGAATGTAGCTGATAAATGCAAGACTCAGTCTATGTGTATCCATGAAGACATCCTACCACCTTTACTTGATTTCCCACACTTTGGGATGAACTGTTCACAAGCTTGGAGAAATTGACCCTTGAAAATCAACCATCTCTTCTGGACTGCTCTTTTGCCTTGTTTCCTCTTTTCAGGATCACAAATGTCACCATCTCTCTTAGGCTAAGACTTCCACCAGACTTAACATTCCTGATCAGTTCATCATTTGTTCTAATTCTGAGATCCAGCAAAGCACCTCCCTTTGTCAACTTCTTAAGCACCTGTGCCAGGGAATCGTCAACAGTCCGCTCCAGAAAACTCCCAGATTTCTTGATCTCTGCTGTGTTGTCCCTCCAGAAGATATTGGAGTGGTTTAAGTTCCCCATGATGGCCAGAACTTATGTGAGGCTTGTGCCAATTGTCTGAAGAAAGACTCATCTGTTTCTTCTTCATCAGGCAATCACCCAATACAATTTCTGAGTGATGTTGTGATGCGCTTCCTAAACCTGTCCCATCAGGTCTCAGATGGCTCTGCATCCACATCTAGGCAGAGCTCCAGACATTCTGTCTGGTTCCTTGCTTACAGGTCTCAGATGGCTCTGCATCCACATCTAGGCAGAGCTCCAGACATTCTGTTTGGTTCCTTGCTTAAAGGACAACTCACCTTCCCAGGCTGTCCTTTCCATCCATCCATCCATCCATCCATCCATCCATCCATCCATCACAGCACTCAAGTTGCACAAGCCCTCCCACCATGCCTCCATCATCCCAATGGGAAGTTGTCCCTGCAACTCAACACAGACCTTTAATCCCTCCTGTTTGTTCCCTGTGTTGCAAACATTTGGGTACAGACAGTTCAAAGATACATCCACTTGTGCTGATTTCCCATAAAGGGTATAAGAACTTCCCCTGATACAGTGTCATAGAATTATAGAATCATTCAGGTTGGAAAAGACCCTTGGGATCATCAAGTCCAACTATTAACCTTACTCTACAAAGTTCACACTTAAACCATGTCCCTCAAATCCACATCTAAATGACCCTTAAACACATCCAGGGATGGTGACTCAACCACCTCCCTGGGTATCCTATTCCAGTGTCCAACTACTCTCTATGAAAAAATTTTCCCTAAACCTACCATGTTGCAGCTTGAATCCATTCCCTCCTGTTCTATCACTAATTACCTGTGAGAAGAAACCAGGACCAAGCTCTCTACAATGTCCTGAAAAGGTAGTTGTAGGGAGTGATGATGTTTCCCCTTAGCCTCCTCTTCCCCAAACTGAACAGTCCCAGTTCCTTCAATTGCTCTTCATAAGATTTATTCTCCAGGCCCTTCACCATCTCTGTTGCCCTCCTCTGCACTCGCTCCAGCACCTTGATAGCTCTCTTGTATTGAGGTGTCCAAAACTGGACACAATACTCAAGGTGTGTCCTCACCAGTGCTGAATACAGGAGGGCAATCTCTTCTCTACTTCTGCTGGTCACACTGTTTTTAATACAAGCCACACTACTTCATATTTGTGTACATGCACTTGAGGTGGTTTCTCTTCAGCCTTGTTTTGTTGATTGCAAGGTATCTCTTGTCCGCATTTTGATCTTAAACTGGTCTAATTCCAGCTTTCGGACACTATTAGGCCCTTTTTTGTCTATCAGGTCTTTTCTCCACAGAAATACTACTGAATTTAAGAAGCTTCTTTTTAAATAGAATAACTTTATCCAAATTTGAACTAAATGTTGCTAAGTAATTAACTAGAACAGTTGTCAGTCTGAAATTACTTTTTCAGAATTGAGGAGAGGTCCTATACATTCCATTAGACAATTATTTACTATAGCTTCTCATTAACATATAATGGTGGTTCTTTTCCTGGGGGCTATTAAAAAGCAGTAATAGATATATGTGCTTACATTAAAAAAAAAAAAAAAGCTACGCTTCTTTTGATTTTGATTTTTTTCATTCCTAAGTGCATCATTAGCATTCAGAAGGAATTATAACAAGATAATGACTGGGAAATAACCTTTCTAATGATTGGTGTTAAATTTTAAAAAATGACACATAGGCAATAAAGACTTTAAAAACCACCTGCATTTTATATCTTGGTGAATGCATATGTACATACAGGCCTGTGTAGGAAAGATCTTAGGAATGTGTGCTTTACCTGATGAGGAACAAAGCTCATTACCGCTAGAGTAATCAATAACCTCTGCTAATGTGTTCAGCTGGCGACATAGACCAGATCGATAAAACCTGCCACATGCTTTTGTTTTAGGAAATGAAACCTTTTAGTTCTTAATTAAGGGAGAGACCTCACATCCTTAATGATGTTTGCAATGACTGTTGCCACAGAGGACAAGAAGAACCGAGTCTGAGGTTTACTCTAAAAGACTTTGACAAAGTAGTAAGAGAGTTGAGCCAAAACTGAGCTAAATTTGTTTAATTTATTTTAATGTGGGAAGACTGGGGGAAAAATTTTTCAAGAAGGAGACATATTCTGATGAATTACTGTGGTTATCAGAGGAAATAACACTTCCATTAGTACAATGTGTGTGTCTGCAACCTGGCAACAAAGGATACAGAATCCAACCATGCAGGAGTGCTTTGTGTGGTACTGATTGTGGGTCTTTAAGGCATGGCTATTGTAAAATGTAAGTTATTATTTTGAGATTCATGTCTGTTGTTATTATTCTTCTGACTTCTGTATTATTCTCTGGACTAGTGCATTTTTTGCAAGGCAGTTAAACTAGGAGAAAGCACATGTGGAGTGGAGAGCAGGAAAAAACTAATAATAATTACTGCACTGAAAATGGTTCAGCTATGTACAGCTAATAAAAGGATAAACATATGAGAGGGAATGAATTACTTTAAATGTTTAATAAAATATCTTATTTGCATAATACATGAAAGATGCAACGGACTTGTACACATGGGTCTTGATGATGGTATTATTGTTTTTTCCAATGCTGGTATGTTGGAAAACAATTAAAATCAAAGAGTTATATAACTGCAACTAACCCTTTCATTCCCAACATATTTTTTGTGATACATTTGCTGCAAAGAATTCTTAAAGGTTCAAACATGGTTTAAGAGCCGCAGATTAAGGGTTCATATTTTCAAAGCATTAAAACCTCACAGAAAGTGAATAACAGGTCACATCTCTAAGAAGGTGTGGGGATATGGAAAGGAACATAGGAATCAAAAGGAGAATTGCTATGCATTTGCATAGCAACCTCACAATACCACAGCTTCCATTACCCGCAACCCTACAAATCTATATGCCACATTTTACTCACATGAACGATCATTTTCAGGACCAAGCTCAAAGATCATCATTATTAACTGAGAAAGAAAAGGCTCTAAAAGCATAATGATTGACTCTCCTTTCATTTGCACAGTACAAACCACCACTAAATGTCCTGAAAGCAGTTGTATTATAGTAGTTTAAAAACAATAAATTATATTTAGACCAGGTGTACATACAGGGAACAATGTGATGAGAAGGAGATTAAGATAGGTAAAGAAGTAAAGAAATTATGTTTCATGCACAGAAAAGGTATGAAGCATGTGATTTTTCAATATAGGGTTTGCTTTTAATGTACATCACAGTGCTTTGAGAACAACACTTCATCTTGAAATGCAAAAGCATATATAAGACCTGAACTTTGTACAGCAAGTGATTGTGGTTTGTTTTGTTTTGTGGTGTGGATTTTTGGGTTTGGGTTGGTTTTTTTGGTTGTTTTTAATTTTATTTTGGGGTTTTTTTGTTGGTTTGTTTGTTTTGGGTTTGGTTTTTTTTTTGTGACATTTGTGTTGGAGCAGTTTTGGTTGAATAAAAACAGCCAAGACAGTATTTCAGCTTGTCAGACAACATTTTTTTTTCAGTGATTAAATCTTTGTTTCTTTCTCTTTTTTTGAGTCTAGCATTCCTTTTTAAGCTTAAACAAATTATGAAACCAAGAACTGCAATTAAAAAATAAATTTCATGTTCCGTACATTTTGAGTGCTTGTTCTAGTGAATAAATAATTTGCTTGGAAAAAGATCTACCTGTACTCATCACTGAACACAGTGGATAGTTTCATAACATTTCTTACCTATCTCTAGACAGCTTCAAATGTAGACATCTAGAATCATAGAATGGTAGAGGTTGTCAGGGACCTCCAGAGATCATCAAGTTCAACCCCTCTGCCAGAGCATGATCACCTAGGGCAGGCCACACAGGAACACATCCAGGAGGGTTCTGAAAGTCTCTAGAGAAGGAGACACCACAACCTCTCTGGGCAGCCTGTTCCAGTGCTCTGTTACTCTCCCAGTAAAGTTTTCCCCTGTGTTCATGTAGAACTTCCTGTGTTCTAGTTTGTGACCATTCCCTCTTGTCCTATCACAAGGCAAAATGGCAAAGAGACTGGCTCCTTCTTCTTGACACCCACCCTTCAGATATTTATAAACATTAATAAGATCCCCTCTCAGTCTTCTCTTTCCCAGGCTAAACAGCCCCAGGGTTCTTAGCCTTTCCTCATAAGAGAAATGTTCCACTCCCTTAATCATCCTTGTAGCTCTCCATTGTACTCTCTCTAGTATTTCCCTGCCTTTCTTGAACTGGGGAGCCCAAACCAGATACAATAGTCCAGATGTGGTCTCACTAGGGCAGAGCGGAGAAGGAGGAGAACCTCCCTCTACTTGCTGGATACATTCTTTATGCACCCCAGTAAAATCTGGATTTATTCAATAGTTTAAATGCAGGTAGTAGCTGCTTTTCAGTTTCCCTACAACATCTGAGACATCAAAATACAGCTTGCACCTGATGGAAGACCAAGGGTAAACCTCTTGACTTTCTGGTTGGATACCGCATGGCATGTCTAGAGTAGATGTCTATTTATAGGCTAATGAGTTGCCTCCCAAGTCAAAACTAATTTCCTTTATAGTCAGCAGAGCAATGGAGGTGAAATCAGCTGACCTTTAGAGACATCTCTTGAAAATGCCTGTGTCAGGATGAAATGAAAAATCATAGGGAAATAGTTCTCTCTTTCTCTGATGGCAAAATAAGTTGCTGTGAAAGTAACAGCATCTCTGTATGCTTTAATAATATATTCTGTCTGAAGACACTGAGGACCTTACTACTACCTTGAATGATAGTAATGGTGGACATTTTATTCATATGAATTAAAGTACAACAATACAGTAATTGTTCTCACAGACTTTCTATTTTTGAACATGATATTTCAAGCATCAAATTTCTTATATTCCCAATGCTTGTATTATACAACACTGACAAATAAAACCCAGTCTATTTTAGAAGGTTATGTTATATAAAACGGAAGCTAACTTTCTGAGAAAATGAAGAGGGGCAAAAATAGCTCAAAGAGGTTATATTTCAACCAGGTGAGGAAGCTTACTAAAAAAAAATATGATCAAAGCAATTTAATATATGCCTGACAGAAATAATAGGTACATATTAAAATTTCTATTTTTAATTTTGGCTATGGTTGTTTGAAGATTTGCATATATCCATAGCTGTTGAACATTTTTCTTTTTACAGATTCTGTGAAACAACTTGTAACTTGATCGAACGTGATAAAAAAAAGAGTCAGGAGAGGAGGAGGATGCCAGGGAGACTTTCAGAATTAACATGTCTGTGCTGAATATTTAATTAGCCAAGAATAACAACAGGCAATTACGAAATCAAGTAAAGTTTTATTATACATCATTTTACAATTCATGTGGGTGTGTCATAAAACTACAGGCATTTGTACCTTTAAAAAACTGTGTGTTTAATGCAAATGTAATCATGCTAATGCGATTCACACTCTTTAAAGTGCACATTGGGAGAGTGGGTAATAATAAGAGGCTTTATAAACAAAATCTCTGGGAAATACTAGATGTAGCACTACTAAATCATGTTATTTATTGCAAAATTTGGAGGAGATAAAAATATGACCTATAATCAGCTCTTTATTTCCCTTTTTTAATTATCAGGTATTTTAGGATTGATTTTTTCTTTTATTCCTTTATTTGTTAGTGCTTCTGGTAGAAGCACTACCCTAGTCAGAGCTCTTCTCCAGCTTGCAGAGACCTTGAATATGTAATTCCAGGAGAAGTGGTGAACAGAATGGAAGTTAAATGGAAGAAGATGACTTCCTCCTCTGAACTGCCTCTGGCAGAAGCTCTGGTGACTCCAAGGTGAACCTTAGCCCATGGGGATAAAGTTATATAACACAGTTATAAATAAAGTTATAATACATGGAAACTGAAAGGTGAATAGCTGTCTAAGGTTAGTTGTTACATTAATGTCTAAACCTAAGTTGCCTGTGTATTCTAGTGTACCACAGTTACCAAGATACTCACATTGTATGGCAAGTATAATCTCCTGGTAAGCGGCATCTGGAGGGCACGGGGAATACTCTAGGCCATTTAAAATGGCACAGAACACCTGCATTTAGACAACTGAATCCCAACCCAGGTTTCTATGTTCAGGTGAATTGAATAGCTTTCCATTCCTCACCTATGATACTGAATAGAACTAGGTGAATTATTATATCTGGTACACTCTTAGTCCTAAATGTTGGTGTCTTAATCTCAAATAGGATGCTAACATCAATGATGAAAGTCAAGGGACATGACTTTAGTGACACCAAGAGCTTGACAGTCTGCATTAGGCAGAATGCTGACAGTAGGTCCAGGGAAGTGGCCTTTCTGCCTGCTTAGTCCTGGTGAGATATGTCAGGTGCACTGTTCCTAGTCCTGGGCTTCCCAGTACAAGAGAGAAGTGGACTTATTGTAGCAAGTTCAGTGAAGGGTCACAAAGGTGATTATGTGCCTGGAACATCTGCCATATGAGGAGAGGCTAGAGAGATGGGACTGTTCATCCTTGGGAAGGCTGAGGAGAATTGTGTCAATATGTATTAAATACCTGACAAGGAGGGAATAAAGAAGATGAAGGCAGAGTCTTCTCAGTGGTGCCCAGCAAACAGACAGAAGGCAATGGACACAAACTGAAATACAAGAAAACTCTTTTAAACATAAGAGGAATTTTTTTTTTTTCTTTAATGGTGATCAAACACTGGAATCAAACACTGATCAAACACTGAAATAAGTTGCTGAGAGAGGCTGAGGAATCTCCTTCCTTGGAGATATATAAAACCCAATTGATTTACGTCCCTGGGCAGGCTGGTGTAGGTGAACCTGCTCTCAGCAGGGGATTTGTTTTTATAGCTGGTGCTGTCTTCTCACTTCAGTATTTCTGTGATTCTGTTCTGCTGATATGTGCAAGGAAGAGCTTTTGAAGAAGAGCTACTCTGGAATGACTCTGCCAGAAAAAGCGGGGTTTCCAGCATCTGTAAACACAGGCAACTAAACTGGAGTTTCTTGATTTGTGCTCACATGCAACCAGTATCCAGCAATTGCCTACACTGTGGACACAGAAGAATGGAAGCTCATCTTGCAACCTGAAAAACAAAGCAAAGTGTCATGGTGCAGACCCTTTCCTCTCTCCAATGTACCATTTTGTAAGAAATGTAATTTTAATGCCTCATAAACATATGTTGGTCAGAACATGGGGTTTAAATAAAAGTTTTATACAAATTCATAGGTTCATAAGCAAAATATATGTGAGTTAACCAGAACAAGTTTTTGACAGATTTATGTTAAGGTCCAGTCTGGTCCCCAGTACAACCAAGGACTCCAAGGACTCCTCTGAGGTGAAATTAAGACACAAACAAGGTCAGATGTCACTTGGCAGACAGTGGCACTTTTATAGTGCTCTTACAACTTAGTGAAAGAGAAGAGGAGAAGAGGAGAAGAGGAGGGGAGGGGAGGGGAGGGGAGGGGAGGGGAGAAGAGAAGAGAAGAGAAGAGAAGAGAAGAGAAGAGAAGAGAAGAAGAGAGCAAAGTTGGAAAGAAGAAAAAGGGGGATAGATTAGCGTACCACCCACATGTTCCAGTGGCATCCTGTTTGCCTGACTCTCTTGGAAGGTAGAAACTTCGGTCTCTCAGTCCACATATCCATCATTTATTGGCCATGTCCCCTCCTCTTTCAGGAGACAGTCCATTATGTCTTGGAACTGCTTTGCAGTTCCCCTGCATTACATCACAGGAGCCCCTGCGTTACATCACTCCTGTGGCTGTTGCACATGCCCAGTACTGTCATTGAGGTGTCTTTCAGTGGTCTCCAAATGAGAAGACCCTGAGCCCAAGCTCATGTGCAGTTTGATGAATGGCGGGGGGGATAGGCAGGCAGCATTAAACAAGTTTCTGCTTTCACCACATTTTTGGTTCCTCCTTTCATGGTATTTTCCATGGTAGTCAGACAATGGTGCCAAAGATATTCCTTTGTGGTCAGCAATATTGAAATAACCAACTCCTGCTCAGTCTCTTTACAAGAAATATTTTTCCCCTATTGGGGTGATGTTTGAGACAACTAATCAATGGTCCCTTACAATTTGCGTTCTGGTAAATAACTTGATGACTCATATGATTCTTGGTTCTTGGTATCCAGATCACTCCCACAGAAATAATGTTTCATTTCTTGATTTTATTTTCAAGTATTTCAACTATTTATCCTCAAAATGGTATCAGACAGTGGTTCACACCAAGGTTCTTCACAAAAGCCAGTAGAAATGAGACTGCATTGGCTTTGCCTCTTTATAATGTCTATAGTCCTTCAACATTATCGCAATGCTAATGCTCTCAAGCACCACCACAAGTCCTCATCAAAACATTTAAATGCTATATCTAGTCAGATAAAAGATCCGTGCAATTCAGAAGTCTGTGTCCAATAGTAATGGAAAACTGCAGACTAAATATGGGTAAAACATATATACTACTTTCCTTTAATATTCTCGCATCATATAATTCATTCTCCAAATTATTACTGATAGCTCCAATATTTAGACATAACATTTTCTAAGTCTAGAAAGTGTTGTATACACAAAAATTGGTAAAAATAAATATTTTCTTGATACCTGTGAAGGAAAATGACCAACAAAATTTATCTCCAGGAGGAGGTTTTTGTGCAGTTTCAGTTTTGCTTTGATAAAACTTTGCTGAAATACTTTCACTGAGCTGGTCCTGCAGGAGTGACTCCACTACATATATATTTTCATTCCTTTGTCATGTGGAGCTCAGACACAACAAGTTTTTCTTCATACAGGAGTATGTGGGGCAAGCAGTGAGATTTAAAATGGCACTCTCACTTGAAGACTTTCCACAGACTCTCAATGGAAATCCTTTGGTTTCAAAACCATTGTGTTTAATATGATGTTGTTAGTAGCTGAATGATGGGGGAAAAAATGTTAATTTTATGGCTGCATCCCCAACTCCAATTTAATTTAAAAAACTGTAAATTATAATTGCAAATTGATACCTTGTTTTTCAGTCATTTTGTGAAGTGTGTTTGGTATTTTCCCTCAAAATCAAAATTATTTCTAGGGCAAGACCTTCCAGCATTAGACTTAGAAAGATTTTTTTAAATTTTTATATCTGACTCATAAAACCTGAAAAATGGATCTTATAATGGAAATTGTGACATAACATTAACTATAGCAGCAAGAACAGCACCACGGTAATTCATTTACATGTTGCTTTTCAATTACTTTGCATGCTATTGTTATCATTTTTATGGCAAGTATTATTTTTCAACAAGCTTCTGATTTGCAATTTTATACTGCAATCTTTACTGTTGGCTGGGGTCTTCATACAAAATAATTACACATTTCAAGGAAATGACTTAAGCCTAGAAAACTGACACAACTTATTTTTGTTTCTAAAGGGAAAACAATGTCTTTACTATAGTATGGGTCCAGTGCTATTGTAGTCGTCTCTATAGTGGTATGCATAATAACACAAATAATAATGTAATAATAATCCTTTAAAATCATCAACAGACATCTGTTCAAGTCAGAAAAGATTGCTGGATTAATTATCTTCTCAATTCCAAAGATTTTAAATTGGTACAGCTCCAATTTCTGTGAATTTATTACAGATTGTACTACTTAGAAAAGCTAAAGTTATCTCTTTTGTAACGGAATGAACTAAAATATGAAGAAATATATATAAAACACAGAATTAAAGTTCAATATTTATGGAGAAGGAGAGGAAAGAACTTTATTCATAACAGAATTATAGGAAGAATAATTACAGTCTGTTATGGTTTAACCCCAGCCAGCAACTATGCCCCACACAATTGCTAACTCACTCCTACACCAGTGGGTTGGGGGAAAATATTGGAAGGGCAAAAGTGAGAAGACTTGTGGGTTGAGATAAAGACAGTTCAATAAGTAAAGCAAAAGCCATGTGCACAAGCAAAGAAAAATAAGGAATTTATTCACCACTTCCTGTCAGCAGGGTGGTGTTCAGCTATCTCCAGAAAAGCATGGCTCCATCATGCATTGTTACTTGGGAAGACAAATGCCATCACTCTGAAAGTCCCTCCCCTTCCTCCTTCTTTCCCCCAGGTTTTATTGCTGACCATGACGCCATATGGTATGGAATATCCCTTGAATCAGTTAGAGTCAGCTGTTCCAGATGTGCCCCCCCCCCAACTCCTTGTGTACACCCCCAGTCTAGTCACTGGTGGGGTGGAGTGAGAGGTAGAAAAGGCCTTGACACTCTGTATGTGATACTAAGCAATAAAAAAAATCCCTGTGTCATCAACACTGTTCTCAGCACAAATCCAAAATATAGTCCCATACCAGCTACTATGAATAAAATTAACTCTATCCCAGACCAAACCAACACATTATCTTAAGTATCTGTGAACGATTAACACAGAAGTAGAAGGAGATATTTGAAGTCTGAATTGATCAAAACACTGACCTGTCACCACAGAGACCTTGTGGGATGTGTTGCGCATCTGATGCAGATATGGAAGAATACCATTTGTTCAGGAAGACAAACAAGGAAAAAGGCAGGAAAGGTGCAAATACTTTTTTAGATACTCCATGGGAACAGTGTGATTGAAAACCTGTGACTAAGGTTAAAAGGGAAAAAGAAAAGGCCACTGCTGTGTCTGGGGATTACTCTAAACCACCAAGTACATACACTGAGTAAAACCCAGGAAAGAAGTCTTTTTGTGACTAACAGTAGAAGGGGCAAAGTGTCATAACTCCTAACAAGGGGAATATTTAGATATCAAGAGGCCTGATGGCAGCAGGGGAAAGGGAAATGGATTGTTCAGGCAGATTTAGTAATTAGTTAAGAAGTTTTATAACCAGAAGATGAAGGCATCCATGAGACAGTCACACTCTTCTCTACTGCTCATTTTGAAATAAGAAGTTGCTGAAAGAAAGATGAGCGTAACAACATTATGCTATGATGCTTAACAAGACATCAAATAGAGAACAGCAAAGTAAAAGGAAGGGACTCTAAGGAAAAAAACTTCCGAATTATTAGGGAAGGAAAGTGTATATATATGCATACAAGAAGAGTGCAGGAGAGTGGATAGCTTTTAAAAGGTGTAAGTGCAAATTTTTATGTTTCAGATGGTGGCTAGGGGAAGCAGCAATTGATTAACTTAGCTAAATCAAGTTATTTTTGCTGTCCTTAAATTCAATAAAAAAGTTCACAAAATGCTAACATGACTCAATACTAAGTAGTATTAAGGGAAGCAGTTGCATGGGACTGTATGCCTTGATGAGAAAAGAGATGCAACTTTGGAGAGATTTAAAAAAACACCACTCTTTAATTACATTAACAGCAAAAGGAAAAAATGGGTTAGTTTGCTAGTCAGTGGAGATGAATTTGGTGTGCTAACAAATCAGATGTGTTTGCAGCCTTGCTTGTACCACTCCTACTGGGAAGATACAACCCACATCCCAAATCTGACCATGGACTTGGAGGAGCTTTTTCCCACATGCTTCCTTGCATTGTAATGCACTTCATTCATACAGTGAAATCAAAAGCAGACTTCTCCAATGAAATGCAAATACATAATGTGAAGTCTATTTATTACACAATCCATTTATTAGAGTGATACCTGAAAAATTTCAAGTGCCAATGTCACTACTCATTATGTTAATTATTTCAGACTTTATTCACTAAAAACTAATACTGTTCTCTAACAGTGAAAAAGAAATAGTGGCACACTTTCTACAGTCCCATGTCAACTATATCAAGTTAAAAATATTCTGATTTATATCACTGAAGAAGTATCAGGGAGAACTTGATTTTTTTCTTGTTTGGTTGTCTTCTTTCCCCCTGATTCTTCTTACCCAATGATTCATGATATAGAAAATATCAAAATATCTCTCTTCAGTTTTGAGATCTTCTTACTTTACCTATATTCTTAGTATTCTCTGTGCTATGCTAACATTCAGAGCTTGAAAAAAATTACAGTATAAGCAGACACAATAGTAAAGAGTGCAAGAAAGGCTCACATCTTTGTTCTGAAGTACATTTTTTTTACTCTTACTGGCTGCCCACACTGACTGTCTACAATAGCTGTGCCTGTAGATGAATAAAGCAAGCACAGAAGAAACAATCATCTTGACACAGAGGAGAGGTTTCAGTGTCTTAGTAGCACCAATCCATAATTATCTATGCAGAGAGGAGATAGCATATATTACATGCAAAAAGTTGTAATTGTATTTCATCAGGCACTCCTGAGCACAGCCTGATAAGGGGTGTATCTGGCTACATCAATCTAGTGAGGTTACAATAAAAACATTTCTCTACTGTGCCCGTATCTTAAATGTGCAACAACTATTTCTCTGTTTTATGCACCTCATTGATAATGTAGTTTTGTATATAGGGTACTGTCATCAGCTCTGTGTATGCATGTTAGCCTCTGCCTGCTTTATTTATCTGAGGTATAGCTCACCTTCTGCAGTGAGATCCTACTTTACGTATCTTCATTTTGACAACTCAGACATTCCAAAGAGACATTTCTAAGATTTGCTGAGTAGCTAGATGATATCTCCTAAGCATCCAGAAGTGCTGTCAGAAGAGTTTTAGATCCTGATCCAAAGCCCACAGGAATGCCCACTCTCTTCCACTGACTTTGAAAGATTTAGAATTGGGCCCATGGTTAATTATTGTCATAAAAAGCTGGTCTCTACACAAAAAAGAGCCCTGAGGAACAGTGGCAGATATGAAGCCCCAATAACACCCTGACTTGACTCCTGTCAGGACATCACAGGGAAGTGACTACTCCCCCCCAAAGGCTCATTCTCACTGCAGAGAATGCCAGGAAGCAAGAGCAAGGAGGAGCCCCAGTGACACTGCCACAAATGTGAGCTTCAACCTGTCCCCACAGAGCTCTCCCAGGGAAATCTCAGCCTGTGGGTCAGAGGATACCTGTCACCATAAGCCAACATGCAAGGGTCCCCATCACACTATAAACTGAGAGGTCACTGCAATCAAGAGGATGAGGCTCAGTAGGGAGTGCAGGGGAAGGACATTTTGATTGCACAGAACATACTACATGTTTTAGGGACAAACTAACAGTAGGGAAAGGGAGGGATCAAGGTAATTTGAGGAGCAACCAGTGGGAAAATAGAGGGACAAGTGGATAGAGGAGCCTGCTGTGTGCAAGCATGGGCTGGTCAGTACACCTCCTTGGCCATGACCTGTGCCTGACCTGTATAATGTGTCCTGCCTTCTCAACAAACCCCATTTCTAGCTATTGTACCCAGTGACTGTTTTTTTTGTCCTGTGTGCAGAGGTGTATGTGCAGGTCTCAGTGACAGCCCCTGGGGCGGGAAACAGGAGTCACAACGGTCTGTATATCCATGGTGCCAGCAACTGGTGTGAGTATGGATGTGATTGTTAGCGAGGATACTTACAGACAAGACAGACAGAAGGGTATCTGGACTGGGGATATGTGTGTCTGAGGATGAGACTACAGGAGGAGCTGGCAGCTAGAGTGACCAGGAGTCCAGGCCAACTGCTGGAGAGACCATGGAGTCTGGGGGTGCACTGGAAGACCCACTTGCGTGTGTGTGTATATGCAAGGGTTTCTGTACATGTAGATAAAATGAGGCTGTGGCATTAAGGACTCATATATCCATGTGCCAGCAAGTGGGGAGATGCGATCCAGGAACAGTGACTGGCCAGCCTGACTGTCTGAGCCCAGCTACAGGCGCTGTCCCCTTTGTACATAGGCATATATACATCCCCACTAAAAGATCATCTTGCTCAGCTAGAAAAGGGGAGAAGGAAAAGGTTATTGGTGCTGTTGGCATTGATGTGAGGCTCTGTGTTTCTGTGTTGTCTGTGTGGTTACCTCTCTGTGTGTGTGTGTGTATGTATATATATATACATATATATGGTGTATGTATGTGCTCCATAGGCATATGTTTACTGGGAATACAGGCTCAGCCTTGCTGCTGATAGGACCTGGGGATATAGAGCTCCCACAGCCTCATCCCTGGCATGCCTCTGGATTCAGCAGCTCTGTACAACTGTAAATCAAGAATTTCATTAATTTACCCAAACCAAGTGCTGCATATCAAAGTTACGAGTGTTACTTGGTTCTGTATTCCCTGAAATGATCTTAGAGCATACAAACATTTAATGACATATATAAAATATAGCCATACAAACATGAAGATTAGGCTTATGTGCCTCTTCTCTCTCTGTTTGTATGTATTTACACAGACTGTGGATTTAACTACAACTCACATTATTTAAAGAAAGGACTAAGCTATAACCAGATTCTCCAGGTGCATGGTGGCTAAGAAGTTTAGCAGCTCAGTACCTAAATCAATTATAATGTACAGCTAAAATCTTAAAGAGTAATAATCCTTGGTTATTTTTCTGCGATCAGTAGCCATTTTGTCAGCACCAGTTCTTCTGTTCTTTTTATTCTCTCTTTTTTTTATGACTTTCTTCTTGAGGGATGCTAACAGAAAATAAATGGTAAGGGGAAAAAAAAAATCTGAAAAGAAGAATCCTTGCTACTCAGTGTTTGAATATCCTTTAAAAAGTTGCTATAGAAACGACCTTCCCATTGATAATATGAAAATCACTGAATTCAGAAGACTTCTAATTTACTTTACAAATAATTCCATGTAAATATTCAAATTCTATGAAAATTAAATGCAGTCTAAAATAGCACTTTTCACAGTTCAAGAAAATTCACACTCAAAACACCTAGGAATCCAATGTCATAGCCTGAGTACCATGTCTTAGAGATAAGCAATGTTCATTGTATACCAGCACTCCCCTTCCCTCTCTAGGAAGAGAAGGGAAAGGAGAGACTAAACTCAGTTTTAAAAACTTTGAAATTACGTTTGGCATTTCATGTCTCAGCTAAATAGGAGTTCAGTTGCTTTCATGGGCTATGAAGATTTCTGAAAACTAAGATCCTTCCTTTGTTCCATGGAGGTCCACTGAAAAAGGTCTTACAGATATTAAAGCATTTTGGCATGGTTTGTAACGGTGGTGTGCATGTAGGAAGAAACATTTATGTGTAAGAAGGCAAACATAGAATTTAGGGAAAATAGCATCCTTTCCAAAATAAAACAAACAACAACAACAACAACAACACTCAAAACCAAAACAGAACAAAACGAAACCAGATAAATCTACCAGCTGATCAAGCTGACAAGCTAGAACTACAAAAACCATAAACACATACTGGTCCTTGAGCCTGCTGTGTACTTGGTAGTGGGCCCTCTTTCTTGATTCATACTTGGGAAAACAATCAGCATGAAGCATTTAGCTTAGGCAGATTAGCAATGCCAGTAGTTTGCTGTTACGTAGCACATTTATTGTCAGCTCCTTTGCTTGTTTGTGTGTAGTTTATCACAACAAATAATTTCAGAGAGGCATTCAGAATTCATTTGCTAAATATCCCTTTTCTAATGTGGATTTTCTAGTCATTTTTTTTGAGACCTACAAAACTCTAAAATTACTTCATTCCATTATTATTTCCATGACTTATCAATATCCTAACAGCATCCACATCCTTGCCAACATCAGTACCTATACTTTGCAAATAAGGTAACCTTTGTCTGCTGTGTAAAAAGCAATTAGACAGTACATTGTACACAATGACCAGCTCCACTGGTCTTATATTGCACTGTGATTAGGGAATGCTCTTAGCAACAGAGACCTGAAAACCAACAAAGCATCTAAAAAAGATCTAAAAACATGTCTAAGATTTTTTTTTTGTCTGGACTTTCCCAGTTATTTTTAATATTTCAGGGAGAAGAAATGAAACTACATAATTTCATTAAAATATATTTTCTTCCTATTTGTAGAGATAATTTGGTGAATACTTTATATTATAGGATATATATGTAATATAAAGTAATATATTATACTATTTTACTCAAGGCTAGACTCTGAAAATAAATTACTTTTTAACCTGTTCTACAGAAATCAAGGGCACTGTTCAGTAAGAATGAGGTTATCAGAAACTAGCCCTACTGAAGAAAACCTTAGTCAAAAAATGTGTTCACACAAACCATTCATTTAATGACTGTGAATAATGAAGAAATTAATAGAAATTGCTGTCTTTTCACAGACAATTCAGTAACCGCTTGGATTTAACAAACTGTTTGCTACAAGTAGTTCACACCAGCAATACATATCTCTCTGTCTGTATTCATATTTTGGATTAATGGAGGATTTTTTCGGACCCATTTTCTCCCTACATCATCCGTTTGTTTTGTTCCGTTTGTACAGTTTGCACAAAATTGCTCAGCTTGTGGTCTATAGCCGGCAATTAAAACCACTTAACAGCTGTTAAATAGGGTAATCGCCTGTTGTTATCCTCTTGTAGCACAATTCAGGCACTAATTGCTCTCAGTGCACCACTCATAAACCCACTAAAACACCAGGTATGATCTGCTGAAGACGATCTGATATGAAATGGGCTTCACTTTCCCCCTCAAGGATCAGTTCTACTGGCTACTGACACCTACGGAGATTAGAAGCGGGTGGAAGCAGTGGGAAGGGTTTCTTCCTGTGGAAATCAAGGGATCGGTGGACCCACAGTTGGTCACGTATGGTGGGTAAGAGGAACTGCAGGTAAAATCACGGACAGCAATTAGCTAGCTCCGGTGTGAAGAGCACCAGCTGTATGCCCTGGTTTGAAGCGAGAGAAGGAAAAAAATTACAAAGCACAGCATCCTGTGCAATTTTCACATCATTCCCAAATGGATGGTTAATGTTTTCTCATTTCTTTTTCTAGCTACTATCCTGAAGACATTTTTAATGAAAGAGAAATCTTTTTCCTGTTAAAGCTGACTGCATAAAAACAAAAGAATGCTGGTGGCAGGGAACAAAAAACAAACAACAAAACAAACAAAAAAACAAACAGAATGAAATTAATTAATTAATTAATTAAAATATTTAAGTCATGTGATTGTGTTACATTATTTACCTATAGAATACGTTTAATATGCTCTTTTTGAGGAATTATTTGTGAAACACTAGTAATCAATAATGTGAATATATTTCAAACGTATTCGTATCTTCTCTTGGCCTGCAGCTACACATAGAAAAGAAATATGCCTCCTACCACAAATGAAATATGCTTTCTAATTAATGGGGAACTTACAAGGGCAGCAGAGGGAATACACCTCTTTGCAGCATATTGAATGTGATTCTAGCATAAGTAATGTAAAGTGAATCACGGTATTTTGAATTTACCTCAGATATCCTTTATGACCCTTGTGCTGATCACTTATGTGAAATAAGTTAGAAACACTCATTGATTTCAGGTTTCCTCTATTTCAGAAAGCTACTAGTATTCTAATTAGAGATGATAACAATGGGTCATAACTCCCAAAGAGCTCAGAACTCTTGGACTTCCATACCACTGGAAGTTAGTTTTCTGCATGTAATTCAAAAGAAGCACATGCAAGCAGAAATACACAAAAATTGTTAATGCACTGAAAACAAAACCTAAGAATTCCCTGTGCTTCCTATGTATTAAATCATACACATGGAAGATAATGGGTGTATGGAAAGGAGGAAAAATTTCAGAGTCTGTAAGTGTTGAAGTAAGAAGTTATTCAACTTGCCCTTCAAGCCAATATAAATAGTTTAGGTAAAAATCCAGACTGAAGTGTTGAGGTTTATTGACTCTGGTACAAGTTAACACTAGAAATAAAAAATAAAAGATTTTGTTTACACTGATAATTGGTTTTCTTTATTGCCTTTCTGTTAATCTGACATGGTTGTTTGAATGCTGTTTGCATGAGTGTACATGTAGTAGGCTCAAGCTTCAGTATCAGGAGCTATAACCTTTGCATACATTTTAAATTACCAAAAAAACCTAACAAACCAACACAAAACTCTCCAACAAAACTCAATCAACAATGAAGAACATAATGTGACACAAATATCTTGAAAGTTCAAATTCACAAATATTGAATGAAATTGAAATGCATCTGCTAAAAGTCAAATCTATTTCACTGTACAAATTTGTACTATGACTATATGCTTGTTTCTCTAAAAAGTTCTGTATTAGCAGAAGAAAAATGCAGAAGTTTAGCATGAATTCATTGTTTTGACTGTGAAAATGATGTGTCTAAACCTAATGGTTCTGCCTGCAATCCTACTTCTGAGAAGTTACAAATCTAAATTGGGTCCTTTTGTTCCCATATAGCAAAGAGAAAGAATTACAGCTTTAATAATAGCCAGCCTGCTGATCAAAGAGACCTATATGACTTTCAACAGCTCATAGCAAAAAGAAAGTCTGAAAACTGTATTGTGTGCTAGATTATGTGTGTATATATCTGAATTAGGTACATATATAAGATGGTGAGTTCCAGGATGAAATCTCTTGATGAACCTGCCTTGATCATTTGTTTACAGATGACTCACACCTGCTCTGAACATTCAAGATATTGTTACCTATTAGTGTCAATTAGTTTGGTTATTAGAATAATCATCCAGAGAGGAGGAGGAGATTTGAAAGTTTTCCCCACACAAGAAGGCTCAGAATTACAGATTTATCCTTCTATGAAGGCTGGGATCAGATAAGGAGTTTAGTGGCAGTTCCTCAGGGTTCACAGAACAGTTTCCTTGGTCTAGAAATATTTCACACACCTTCATGTCTTCATAATTTGCCATTTTCTCCCTACAGCAAGGTTCGGTCCTTGGCAATCTGCTGTCTCTCCACATTTCCCCAAACTCTGCTGTAATAAGCCACAGCAGATATACCCTTTCAGAGGTATCAACACAATAGCAAGGTGGAAACAGCAACATTCCAGCTTTTCCAGGAGCTGCTACACCAAAATGCACAAAAAAGCTTTCCTGAAGCTGTTATGAATCTGTTGCTCTAGGCAAGTGCCTAGTATACCTATAGCAATCATTATTATATATAATCTCAAAGGGAAACATGCCAAAGATTTTCCATTAAATGGACAGTCCAAAATCCCACAAAGCTTCAAAGAAAAAATCCAGTACTCAGCTGAGTTTTGGTTGGAATACAGAATTGATATGACAGACCTGCATGAGAAAAAGGAAAGGAAATAAAGGAATTTCATTTTCTACTTTGTTTTTGTTTCGTTCATTCCCTCTTTTTTTTTTTTTTTTTGAGTGTTTAATAAATTTTTCAGATGTTTTACAGCATTTTTGCAATGCGTATAGGCAAGAGATAACTTTCCAAAAGACTGGACATGTTTCAGACATCATCAGTCTATTTCATTAAGAGCATTGAAATTCAAGCAGTTATCAACAATTTGCATCCAAATGTTGGTTTTATGTTTTTAATTGGTATTATTAGGCCCTCTTCCCAAGCATATCATATTATATTTCAGCCTGAATAGGGCAGCAGCAGTATCCAGTAGACTAGCAGTAATGTAGGATTTCTATTTCTGTTAATGAGAATTTGAAGGTGAAAGCAGATATTGTTTAAATAATGTCAGACAACTGTAAATTTAGCAAAAGTGTCCAAAGAAAAAGTACAAATGACTTCTGTGAAATACCGTGTTTATCTATAAGGGTGAGAAGTTTATCTACTGGTGAGAAGTAAATGACTATCTAAGTAATCAACTTTCATATTAGAAAGAACCATTAAGGTCCATGAAGTCTCTCATTTATGGGATATTGATAAGCTTGAAATTAAACGTTTATTATAGACATAACTGAGTTTTTCTTTTGACTAACCACTAAATAGGAAAGACTTCAAAAGACCTTTAATTGTTTTTGGTTTTGGGTTATTTTTTCCAGAAGATCTTAGGCAAGTTCAGATCTAACGTGTAGTTCTGAACAGTGGTGTTTCAGTTCAAATAATAAAAAAGGTAGCTAAACCCATGCTACTTGGTAGTGAGGTATATTAAGTTTTGATTAGTGTTCTTATTCTTGTTCTTTTGAAAAGTAGAAAGATATAAATCTAAAAAGCAACAGTTGAAATACATCATACAGAGCTATGTCTGCCTTTAAGTGCACAAAAGACTTTTTGCATACCATGTGCAATGTGGACAATTATTCTGTGACAAGTATTGTCATTTCAACTGATCGCTAAACCTGCCACATTATTATGTGTTAAACCCTCCACAACTTTTATATCATGAAACAAAACTGAAGGGAACTTCCATATGGAGGTTACCTATAAGGCACAGGCAGTGTACTCCTCTCTGTAATACCTTGTGGGAAGGAGTCCTGGAGCAGATTGTGGCTAAGGCTCATTAATATTCTCTGCTACTGAAGAGCAGTGGCTGCTGGCAGTTCAGCAGAAATCAAGTCAGCCACTGACACTGTTCTGGCCCGGAGGTGTATAAATCAGTTACTGTTGTGTGATTTCCATAGCAAGTGAACAGATGTAGGATGGGATGGTAGGGGTAAGCTTTCACTTTCATTTGACAGGCATGTTAGCTTCAGGAATTTCTGTTTTCTAGATACCTTTTCTTGTTCTTGCACTTCCCTTGCAGTTATGTCAGCAATCACAAAACTAGATGGGAAAAAGCGAGTTGTTAGCGTGCATTGGTTTATTGATCTCTTTAATACAACAGTTCTTACAGTATCTGTGAGAGGCGAGTGCAATAAATTGTAGGAATTCCTTCTTGACATCAGGAAAAGTATCTGGAACCATATACCAAGTTAGAGTTTGAAGACATCATTTTAAAGTTGCAAAATATGCTCTAGACAGTGGAGGGAGAACTATTTTTCTGAAGAAGGTGAGTTCCTTTAATGGAGAATAAAGATTTTCAGGGTAATTCCAAATCTTAAAGCTCTTCTCTTTTTCAATAACAACAAATGTATGCTATGAAATCTGTCCAAGCTCTGCAGAAGTCTGCAAATAGTCTGCAGAAACACAGCTAAAGCATTTTCATTGCACAGCTGTAGTAGTATGTTCAGTGCCTTCCCCCACTGAAGACAAAGATAACATATCTAGTCATTACAGTAAGAACAATGCAGGTTGATTGGTATTTATTACGTTTCCATTAAGAACAGGCATTTCATTCTTTCTTTCTCCTGACTTGTCTGGCATCCAATCCATGTCTTATCCTCCCAAAATCTAGGAGATGTTTGAAAGGTGCTGGGAAGGGACAAAATTCTTTTCCACATAGAGGACTATTAGAGCATATAATTTACTGCCACAAGATGTTATGAAGGCCAAAAATAGAAATGAATTCAAAAAGAAATTGGACCTATGCACAAAGGGTAGGTCTTTAGCAGTTGCTAAACATGATCCTGAGGATGTAATGTCTGGCTTGGAAAAGTCCCCGAACTACAAATTATGGAAAATTAGCAGATGTATGAGGACCAGAACTGCTTTTTCTAAGCCTTATCCTATACAATCTTCTTCTTTCCCTCTGGTCATTTAGTAGAGATAAATGTCATTTCTGCATGACACTGTATGGTAGATCTCACTCTGCCTCAGAGATTTCCTGTGCTGCATACAACACAGCTAGATTACAGCTGTGTGATCAGACTCTGAGATAAGGAACAGGAAAAGCAAAGAAATGCAGTACAGTTCATATACTATTTGTAGTGAAGGTATGTTAAGAACATCACTGATTTTTTTCAGTCCCTTCATTTTGTTTCTTGAGCACCTTATGCATTAATCCAGTTGTTAATCTAATACAGACAGAAAGTAATTTTAATACAACAATTATTATTTTCTAGTCAAGAGCATTTTAACTGCCGTTGTTTGAGTTTGTGCTACTGAAAGGAAATGAAAGAGGCATCTATCAGAAGAATTCTGAAGAGACAACTTGTTGGGTTTTTTTCCAAGTAAAATCAGAAATTTCCTTAATTAATTTTCTTCAAAAAAATTGGGAGTAAACAACCTACTTTGAAATTTTATGTGCTGTCATTTACTTTATGCTATTCTTCATTTAGCCTCTGCATAACCTTTAATTAATATTCAGGTTGCTGTGACAGTTATTAATAAGGTTAAGCAGTGACTTATATATATGATAGCTATGTACCTAATTAAAAACAAGTGAATGTGACATGACATGCCTAAGGCAGGCAGACTCATTGAAATAGACTGTTGTGCATTAACAACAGTCCTAAGCCCTCACCAGCTGTTTGCTCACTCCACCAGTGTCATGGGGAAGAGAAAAGGAAGGGTAAAAGTGAGAAGACTTGTGGGTTGAGATAAAGACAGTTAAGTAAAGCAAGAACCTTATGTGCAAGCAAAGCAAAACAAGGAATTCATTCACCTCTTCCCATCAGCAGGCAGGTGTTCAGCCATCTCCAGAAAAGCATGACTTCATCAAGCACAACAGTTACTTGGGAAGACAAATGCCAACACTCTGAAGTCCTTCCCCTTTCTCTTCTTTCTCCCCAGATTTTATTGATGAGCATGATGTCATATGGTATGGAATATCCCTTGGGATGCGAGATATGTTGCACATCTGATGCAGATATGGAAGAATACCATTTGTTCAGGAAGACAAACAAGGAAAAAGACAGGAAAGGTGCAAATACTGTTTTAGATGCTCCATGGGAACAGCGTGATTGAAAACCTGTGACTAAGGTTAAAAGGGAAAAAGAAAAGGCCACTGCTGTGTCTGGGGATTACTCTAAACGACCAAGTACATACACTAAGTAAAACCCAGGAGAGAAGTCTTTTTGTGACTAACAGTAGAAGGGGCAAAGTGTCATAACTTCTAATAAGGGGAATATTTAGATATCAAGAGGCCTGATGGCAGCAGGGGAAAGGGAAATGGATTGTTCAGGCAGATTTTGCAATTAGTTAAGAAGTTTTATAACCAGAAGATGGAGGCATCCATGAGACAGTCACACTTTTGTCTACTGCTCATTTTGAAATGAGAAGTTGCTGAAAGAAAGATAAGCGTAACAACATTATGCTATGATGTTTAACAAGACATCAAATAGAGAACAGCAAAGTAAAAGGAAGGGACTCTAAGAAAAAAAAAAAACTTCCGAATTACTAGGGAAGGAAAGTGTATATATATATATATATATATGCATACAAGAAGAGTGCAGGAGAGTGGATAGCTTTTAAAAGGCGTAAATGCAAATTTTTATGTTTCAGATGGTGGCTAGGGAAAGCAGCAATAGATTAACTTAGCTAAATCAAATTATCTTCAGTATGTTAATTATTTCAGACTTTATCCACTAAAAGCTAATACAGTAATGTAGCAGTGAAAAGAAATAGTGACACACTTTCTACACTCTTGTGTCAACTATATCAAGGTAAATATATTCTGATTTATAGCACTGAAAGAGTATGAGGGAGAACTTAATATTTTATTGGTTGGTTGGTTTCTTCCCCCCCTGATTCATCTTACCTGATGCTTCATCATGTTATAGAAAACGCCAAAATATCCCTCTTCAGTTTTGAGATCTTCTCATTTTATCTATATTCTTAGTACTATGTGTCCTTAGCTAATATTGTTGTGCACCCACAGCCTACTCACTGGTGGGATGGTGTGAGAAGCGGAAAAGGCCTTGATGCTGTGTAAGCGCTGCTCAACAATGACTAAAACATCCCTGTGTTACCAACACTGTTTTGATCACAAATGGAAAACCTAGCACCATACAAGATGCTATAGAAAATTAACTTCAACTCAGCATAAACCTGTACATTTACATACCCTTATAAATAACGTTTGAGATCCCACAACGATTTTGTTCAATGTCACATCTCCAAAATCACTAACCAATTTACTCCATTGGTAAAGTTTCTACATTAAAATTAGGCAAATGAGCATTGCACCATCAAAACCAATCATCTGCAAAAATCAATAAGTGCTTCTGAAATTACTGATGTTCACCTTTTCAACCTTGAAGTACTTACTTAGAAGCAATGATACTTTCCTATCTTGGTATGTAGTAAACTGTATAGTGCTGTCTACTGTACTGGATATATATGCTACTGTATAGTAGCAATTTTGTTTTGCTTTTTTCTCATTACACTGAAAATTTAAAGCTCAACCATTTCATGATCTCTCTGTCCAAAATAGCCACCTACCATCGCATCCCTCTTGAGTGGGTTCCAGATTCACTAGAACTAGAGCAATATAAGTTTAGATATGATTTCCCTTGGAGAAAAATTATCTGAAACACTCTTCATAAGTGTCTGTCTTAATATCCTTATCATGCCTTTTTCTCAAACAGAGACAGTTCCCTGTTTTCCTACCAGCATCCTATGCCATATCAGTTTTATAGAATCAAAACTTCCTCCCTGATGGATTTATATTAAAAAATAAATAAAAATGCTATGTTTATATCACAAATGGTCTGTGTATAATCAGGCATATAGTTATTTTGAGTTAGAAATGCAGGTCTGAGTAAGTCAACACTAACTTGACAGAGAGAGAGCAAACTAGCCTGAAGACTGCAAGAAGTGTACTATGGCAGAAGAAAGCTCACTGGAGGTTAATATTGCCTGATGAAAGGAGTCACAGAATCACATAATCATAGAATGGCTTAGGCCGGAAGGGACATGAGGTACCATCTAATTCAACCTCCCTGACGGTTAATATCCCCTGCTGAAAGGAATCATGGAGTCATAGAATGGCTTAGGCTGGAAGGGACCTTAGATACCATGTAATCCAACCTCCCTGCCATGGTTAGGGATGCCTCACAACTAGACTAAGTTGCTTAAGGCCTCATCCAACCTGGCCTTGAACACCTTCAGGAAGGTGGCATCCACAACCCCTCTGGGCAATCTATGTCAGAGTCTCACCACACTCATACTGAAGAACTTGTCCTTGAGATCCAATCTAAACCTATTTTCCCTCAGTTTAAAACCATTTCCCCTCATCCTATTGCTGGATATTCTTGTGAAGAGTCCCTCTCCATCCTTTCTGTACATTCCCTTCAGGTATTGGAAGGCAGTTATAAGGTCTCCCTGGAGTCTTCTCCAGGCTGAACAAGCCCAGCTCCCTCAGTCTGTCTTCACAGCAGAGGTGATCGAGCCCATGGATCCTCTTTGTGGCCCTCCTCTGGACTCATTTCAACAGATCTATGTCTCTCTTACGGTGCGGACACCAAAACTGGACTCAGTATTTGAGGTGGGGTCTCATGAGAGCAGAGTAAGGGGGGCGGGAATCACTTCTCTTGATCTGCTGGCCACACTCCTCTTGATGCATCCTAGGACACGGTTCTCCTGAACCGCATGAGCACACAGCTGGATCATGTTGAGCTTCTCATCAATCAACATCCCCAAGTCCTTCGCTACAGGGCTACTCTCAACTCACTCTGTACTCAATCTGTAATTGTGCCTGGGATTGGCCCAGTCCAGATGCAGGACCTTGCACTTTTACTTGTTGAACCTCATGGAGTTTGCATCAGTCCATTTCTCAAGCCTGTCAAGGTCCCTCTGGATGGCATCCCTTCCCTCAAGTGAGTCCACCGTACCGCAGAACTTGGTATCATTGGCAAACTTGCTGAGGGTGCACTTGATGCCATTGTCCATGTCACTGACAAAGATGCTGAACAGCAGGGGACCCAGAACAGATCACTAAGAAGCTCCACTCGTCACTGGTCTCCACCTGGACATGAAGCCATTGATTACAACTCTTTGACTGTGACCCTCTAGCCAGTTCTTTGCACAAGTCCAGGTAGATTATGTTATCTGCTCTTCCCATATCAACCAGAGTTGTAACTCTGTTGTAGAAGGCCACTGAATTAATAAGGCATGATTTGCCCTTAGTGAAGCCATGTTGTCTGTCACTGTTCACCTCATTATTTTTCATGTGCCTTAGTACAGATACCAGGAGGATCTGCTTCATGATTCTACTTGGCACAGAGGTGAGACTGACTGACCTGTAGTTTCCTGGTGTTTTTTGCTTCCCTTTTTAAAAATGGGGGTTATGTTTCCTTTTTTCCAGTCTGTGGGAACTTCACCAGAGTGCCATGACTTCTCCAGTATGATGGTTAGTGGCCTAGCAACTTCATCCACTAGTTCCTTTAGGACCCATGGCTGTATCTCATCAGGTCCCATGGACTTGTGCACCTTCAGTTTCTCTAGATGTTCCTGGACCTGATCTGCTCCTATGAGATGTTTCCAATGTCATCTAACTCACTACAATTGCTTTCCTCTTTGTATATATTTGCTCTAAAAACAAGTGATTTTTCCTTATTCAGGATGCATAGAGCTTTGCAGTCTATTAAAACTGAAACAGCAAAAGAAATCTAGGGGTGAAATCATTTGTATCCCATGTCTTATCTTTTATAAGTTTATTATTATAAAGTTACTGATCAATGTTTCTATTGAGCTCTTGTAAAGATAGTAAAAAATAAAAACAATAATAATTTTGCCTCTATGACTGAATGTTTTCCAATGTAAGCGGAAAACTAATATTCATAGCAAGGGAGCCATTTATCATTGTTACATATTTTGTGTGTGACACTCATCATTGATGTGACCCCATTGATTCAAGAATAATTTTTCCAATGAAGCTTAGGAAAAGAAGAAACTATATGGTGTTAAAAATCCTTTGAATGATGCCCACTCTACATTCTCAAACACAGTGGAAATAGAGGCATGGGAAATTCAGCATCAGAAAATGGCTTGCCTTCTAAGGGTTAGAATCACTTTTTATTGTGTTGTTCCTGAATAGCCTGAATGAAGTGCAGAGCTGAAAAGACCACTATAGACTGTAAATATAAAAGAGGACTAGAAAATCAAATGTATTTTCCACCATTATCTGTCTTTTTTTTGCCTGGTCCTTGCTAGGCTTTGGTGTGGAGAAGAAGAAAGGAGAATCTAACTGTCTTGTCTACATCTTCTCTTCATTGCTCTTTGATATACTCTTCAGGAAAAGCTGAGGTAAGTAATGACTGAAATGTGCTGGTTACTGTATTTGTAGCATGGATGCAACGTGTAACCACTGGCTAAGTAATTTGTGAAAATGTCCCTTCAACAGACTTTGCCAAGATTTCAAAGGACTGTTTATTTTCTTAAGGAGTACTCACAAAGCCTAACTTCTGTGTTTAAGTTAGGCAATTTTCCTATCCTCCTATTTAGTCAAAGGGAAGAAACAGTTTTCATTGGAGTGAAGTTGAGCTAGATTCTAGCTTTGTCTCACCCTTAGAGAAGTCTTCTGAAGAGGAAAACTAAAGTGATTCATTTGCTAATGTAGGGCTCTGATGGATGAGCAGTGAGAGCTTGCCTGAGAATGGTACACCCACCTCTGTCTTACTCTCACTTGGCGGACTCCTGACCTGCTCATTAATAAATTTCTGAACTTCTCAGCTCTTTACAGTAAGATATCACTTATACCACTTTTCCTTAAGACATCCTGTTATAAACTACAGAAACTGATTGATGGGTGGGAATGGCTTAACTCAGATGGGTAGCCAGCCTCCATCTGTGCTCTACCCTTGCTGCAGGAACATCCGAAATGGACATTAATCAAATCTCAAGCAATGTTCTGATGGAAAATACCTAACTGAATTTAGTCTGCAATCAGGAAGTGATTGAAAAAGAGATCAGAAATCCATGCAGCAGTTAGTTAGAATGGGAAGGACAGGGTAGCAGATTCATGAGTTGTCTCAAGCAAAACCATCCTTGCTTGCCAATAAAGCCTTTAACTATCTAAGACAGATGCCTAACATAGGACAGTGCAGTTAGCTTCTTTAACATCTCTCTAATCACTTTTCTACTGAGATTGCATGCACATGTACTGACAGTTACTGTCATGACAGACACTTATTCTACAGGAGCAGCATGGAGATCTTGGATTTCTTATGCAGAGGTTATGAAAGAGCCATGAGACAACTATGACAAATGGAAGCCACAGCATGGCTAGAAGACTGCAAACTATTAAAATCTTGGTAAGGCTTCACTACTTGTAAACTAAACATTCAATATCATAAACATGCATTTACATACCTGATAAATAATTTGCAGGTTTCCAATTTTATATTCAATTAATATTAAGTAAGTCATGAAATATGGTGAATTCCAATGAATCACATCTTGTGTGGGGTTTTTTTTTTTAATATCATCCAACAGGTCACAAAGCGGGAAAATCAAAGTTTTGCACCTGATGACCTAACCTCAAAATCAAACTTCAAAACTTCATTATCCTTGTTGTCTCAGGCTAAAACTATTTTTTCTATATAGTGTTTTAATCAAACAAAGAGTAATGGAAAAAAAAAATTAAACAACTAAAATATAGAGGGTGAAAATCACATAAACATATATCCCAACCTTAGCTGATATTGTGGTATCTATACACGAGGAGGATTAAAATGGATTTGTTTATGAACAAATGATTATGGCCTATTAATTTAAAGGCAGAAACATGGAAGTCAGCATTTGGTTCTAATGTTTTAAGAATGTAATTTAAATGGATTCCATTATGTTTTGTGCTCAGTCATCACTGAGCACATTCCTGTTTCTCTCAAATACTAAAGGCATGTGATGACCATTTGTGCTGTGATTGATGCTGACATACATACATATGTCCATCTTGTAATGACAGAAACAGACACTGGAATTTACTGAATAGAGAATTTAGAGATGACAACATGTTTATTGGTCTGATATCAGGAATCAGGACTGGGATGAAGAGTCTATGAAAAGATATGGCTATTTAAATAAAAAGGCAAAATAAAAGGCCTGTCCTTCAGAGATGTGATGAGATCCATCTCACATACCAAATCCATTCAAAGTCTAGGCTATTCATTGATACATCTTTCCTATGCCTTAGACACCTAACATAATTTTCCATAAATTGTTCATGGATGACATCTGTGTCTTTTCTGTATTGTGGAAATAATCTAGATCACTGGCTAAATTTGAAGACTAACTATTTTGTGGTTAAAGCTAGATGATCTAAATTCCAGTCTTCATGTTACTTTTAATCTGAAAAATATTTGCTCTATTTAGCTGGACTCCAGCTGGACTTTGTTATTTACAAATCATTTTTTTATATACAATAAAAGCTACCTAAAAAGAAATTAAAGTATGAGGAAGTTATAATCTATCTTTTCTCATCCCAATGAAGCTACGTTATTTTTGCATTTTTTGATTTGATGTTTCAACTTCCTAAGTTTCTGAATTATTTAACTTAGTATCTTTTCCTCCTCCCTATATAGCTGTATATTATACTTCAGAAGCAAAGAATAATACTGAAAGTATTGTGTGCACTATCTTGAAGAAAGGATGTAAAACAAATACTTTTGGTTTATTGTTTTAATTTTAGCTAGACCAAAGCATGGAATGCCCAAACTAACAACTCTTTAAGAAATGACATTTTCAAGCTGTTTTTATTTTATTGCAGCAGAAGGGTGCTGTGGCCTCATCTTGGCTCTCAGTGCTGGCTCCAGGCTTACTTAAAAATGCCTAACTTTCTCAGTGAACTGCCAACATTTTGCCCTAACATCTGCCTGATATTCAGAAAACCATATTTGCTGTCAATAAAAATCTCCAGAAAATCAAAGAAAGATAAGAACAGCTAAAGGCTTCTAGAGATATGATATTTTGCAGGCACTGAGGCAGGCCTGTTGTTGTGAAGATGGTCAGCTTTATGTTCATGTTAATGTCAGAAGTCCTGGAAACACATTTTACCATGTGTCAGTAGCAAGGCAGGGCTAAACTCCCCAAACCTCTCTTCTTCCAGCAGATTTGTGTCTTTATCAGTTCAAAACATATGTCATTGCCTAAAGGTGAGACAATGCAATCAAGTCTACAAGTGATCAAACTGTTATGAAATGGCCAGAAACAAACTTGAACTGGAAATTAAAAGCAAATTATGTATTACTGGTAAAGGCTACAGAGCAGCGGGCTGCAATATTCCTTCTGAACAGATTTATGATGGAACTTCATAAATGCATGTACAGAATGATATAAGGTAACTGTGTCACTGTCCTGCATCTGGTGCTTACCTCAGCTCTTGTCTCACTGGAAGGTGTGGATTTTGGTCTAATTCTAGAAGAGATGTGGTAAACCATTTTTTTATGATTCAACTTGATGATGTTAGAAGTCTTTGACAACCTAAATGATTCTATGAGAGTAAATCATTTCAGGAGGGGAAGTAATGGTTGTCACCTATTCTATGCCAGACTCAAAGAAAGGTGGGTGTGCTGAGTGAAGGTTCTGGGCCTACAGGACCTTGACGATCTGAAGGAACTCCCAGTATTAGCAATATTGACTCTGAGACTGCCATGTATGACCAGATCTCTTCCATCCATCGGTGACAGCCAAAGGCCAGTCTGTGTCTCCAGGTTTTACTAATTTGAAGTTCATCCTTACCGTGGCAAAATTTAACCTTGCCTACACTACGAAGAAGACCTAAACTGGCTTTTCTGATATTAGCATTGAAAATGTTTCTAAATAAATCTTTGTGAATCATTTCTTATTGCAGGTTAGACTCAATGATCACTTTCCTCATTCTACTTGTAGAGTGAATTACAGCATGTAATTCAATACATGTACTTATATACTGGGTCCAGCTGGGATGGAGTTAACTTTCCTCATAGCTGTCTACAATAATAAATAATAAACTAATAAGAAACTGCCTTCTCAGCTCCTGAGTTTTTCCATTGTATTTTCTTCTCCTGCCCTGTTGAGAACGGGAGTAAGAGAATCACCATATGGAGGTCTGGCAGCCAGTTCAAGGTCAACCTCCCCTGCCCTAGAGTTTAGTAGTAATAGAAAACTCTCAAGTGAATTATAGCTGTTTCACCTGCCATATTTATCAAGGACTTAATGGACATCTTCATTTCTTGCCTGCTTTTGTTTTAACTGTGGGTGAAAATTTTATCACTTGCTTTTCTGACTTGCACCTACTAGAAAACTTGCAGGTAGTTAATAACATCTTATTATTGCAGAAAACCTGCATTTCATGCTTGTTGATAAAAGTACAATTGGATGTCCATTCAGTAATTCAGAGACCATCAATAAAAATAGACATTTACAATGGAAAGAAGATAAATAAGCAGACATGTCACGTAGGTATTAAATGCCAGAAGACTGTGTGTCTACCTTCTGTGCTTTGATGAGTCCTCCTTGTCTGAATAGTTTAGGGTAAAAATGAAGATGGATTTTCCTTTAAATAGATTACTTGTTTGTCATTATTATTTTTATTGGTTATATGGTTTATATTTGATATTTTTTTATTTATGTTTTAGAAGACATCATTATTCTATATTTCAAGACTTACAGATATGTATACATAGTCAGAAAGTATTACCCAAATTTTCAATTTGCACAACTACTGAAGTGCTTTTCAGAATAAAAAAAAACCCATTTTCTGAAAGTCCACAGACACTCATGGGAAGATCCACAAAGGAATTGGGAGCCTGTGGCCAAAACTGAGAGACAGAAAACTTTTATTTATCTGATGCATAGCCTTGTAAGTATCCAAAATACAATGACCCTTCCCCTGATCCACCCTCCCTCTACTGATTAAGAAGCAATTCAGTTTGCAAATTAATCTTTGGGCACTCAGGTAGCTCAGAAAGATGGGAAATTTCATTCTTACAATATAGCATACTATGTGAAGAGTTACTTATTACAGGTCACAGTCATCTCTATATTGTGACAGTGTTATTGTGTATATTGGACAGTTCGTAATTATGCTTTAGTTAAATTTTTGCCATTTTCTTCCTTTGGCTAGACAACAGGAGGATTTTGATTGCATTTATGGTAAGCACAATGTAAATGAGAATGATAACGCACTAACATGGAGAAATGCCAATAACATGGAGGAAAAAATACCTTTAATTCACCTCTGACTTAAATGGGGAATGTCTTTGGAGATTGAGCAGTCTTAAATTTCAGCATTTAGAAGATAAGCTCTGCTGCTTTTATTCTGCTGACGGCAGATGTTAAGTGAAAGTATTTACACTGCAAGTCTCAGACTCATATTTTCTAGTGTATTTTCTGCGAAAGGCTCTTGACTCCTCCTGTGTCATTTTGGCAACAACTAAGGAACTTGACAAGCTTCAGAAACCCTGTGAAAGTTTTCTTACCCTGGCCTCTGATTCAGTGAGGGACCTCAGCTTGTCCAGACAGTTTGCTGCATTACAAGCTAGATGCTGAAAGTCTCAGATGCAACATCTTTATCTGCATGGAGGTCTTCATCTGGGTAACCACTAGCCGGACACTACACTGGACACTGGCACCTGGAAAGGAAGCCTTCAGGAAAAGGTCACACCTCAACACCTCCTTTCAGCTTCCTTAATCCAACAGGAGCACCGATTTTTGTTAAGAAATTATGTATGCTACTCCTTGTCTACTGAACTGCAATTACAAATTTAGGCAAATTCTTTCTTCTGACAGACTATGCACCTCTGAATTGTCCACTCTTCAGTATTTGAGGAGGGACTAATAGCAACAGTGCTGGAAATGGCTCGCTAGGTTTTCATTGCAATTTGCTTTTCCAGGTCATTAGTTTGGAACAGGTTCTTTTACAATGTTGCGCTGCAATAGAAGGCATAAGGTAAACCCAAGGATTTTAATAGTGTTTTTCACAGTAGACATGTATCATGGGTTAACACCAGTTTTCAGTTGTTCGCAATTCATGTAATTATGGTTAATTAGTTGTATATATATGTATGTATATGTATTATTAACATAGCACTCAGTACACATTACTAAAAACAACTTAGTATTAATTCCTGATTTTTATATATGATCAAGTACACAATTATTGATGTTTTCTGGGATTTACATTATCATGAAAATGTAATAAGTTTTGAATTTCTTTGTAATTAATAACTATTATATTACAGAATCACAGAATCACAGAATCATAGAATCACAGAGTGTTAGGGGTTGAAAGGGACCTTGGAGATCTTCAAGTTCAACCCCCCTGCCAGGGCAGGATCATATAAGCTACCCTACAACCTAATCTACTCTACAACCTAATCTACCCTAACATTGGTCACTCAGGAACGCATCCAGGCAAGCTTTGAAAATCTCCAGAGAAGGAGACTCCACAACCTCTCTGGGCAGACTGTTCCAGTGCTCTGTGACCCTTACTGTAAAGAAGTTCCTCCTCATGTTAAGGTGGAACCTCTTGTGCTCCTGCTTATATCCATTCCCCTTAGTCCTATCACAAGGCACAAGTGAGAAGAGGTTGTCCCTTTTCTCTTGACACTTAGCCCTCATATATTTAAACATTTATCAAATCCCCTCTCAGTCTTCTCTTTTCCAGACTAAAGAGCCCCAGGTGTCTTCAGAGCTTCAGAGCTGCTGTGCTCTGGTTCTATGAGAATTTGTCACTTGAATCCTAGTGACATTGGTGGGATTTGAAAAGGTGGGATTTGGAAGGTAAGAATGTTTGACGATAGTTTTTATTTATCTCAAAATCCAAACAAGTCTTACTGGCTCTTTCTAAAGCATTGTAGAACATTACATAAAGAAGGAGACACACAGCAAATATGCTAATTCCCTCCTTCCTTCAAACATCTTTCTGAATTATTTCTTTGAGAACATGATCTTGCTGCACCGGAAAGTGACATTGTTTTTCTTATTCTCAGAAACATCAAGATGTCCTTTGAGAAAAATTAAACAAGGACTGAAAAAAAAATTACAACCATTATTTGCTGTATCTAACCTGTAAATAGGAGGACTTTTTTGGTTTAAATGTCATGACTGACCTTCAGTAAGTAAACGTTGTGTCTTACATGACAATGATTTATTTTATTCTGATAGTAGAAAGGGTTATATAAAAAAATATTTTTTATTTTTATTATTAATAAAAATAAATTTTTTTTTTTTTTTTTTTTTTTACCCAGTAGCAATTTAAAATATAAGAAAAATAGAAATATGCACTTACAGTGCGGATGTCTGAAACCCAGAGCTGGGTAAATTCTGGAAGCACAAAGGTAGGTTTGAGTTGAATATCCACAGAGTGTATATTATCTTTGATTCAGATTGGTAAAAAATTAATATCGATTTCTTAGTGAGATTGTATGAATTTATTAGATACTGAAACTTGATATTATTTCCTCACAAAGCTCATAGAATAAAGTGGAAATAGCCATTATAAAACAATGATAACAATTTGTGGCATATTTTGTGATACAAATATAATCTCTTTTACTGAGCACAAGTAGGATCTTCAGGGATTATATTTGTCAGTTCCTTTGCAATATTCAGGTCAGGCTGTTTAGTTCACAGCATATACACAGATCTTGTTGGCCTTCGGCAAAGATAGAAATTGTAACAGCAAATTATGTCAGTAATTACATGTGCAAAATACAAGTTACAGAATAGCCTTTTCATCCAGAATTGTTGTCTTCTAATTGTTTCCCAGTTCCAACATTTGCCTCTAAACATAAGTGACAAAAACTTGTATTTAAATGGAAGTCTCCATCCAGGAGAAAGAATTTTTATCTATTCCATCATATATAGGCAAATCAATCCAATGTAAACACTGAGTTTACTTTGACAGAATTTCTTTTGCCTTGTGTGGAAAGTTTTGTATTTCAATAATCCAATAGCTTGCATTTCATTACCATTTTCATGCAAGACTAATACAGTATTGTGCCAGAAGGAATGATGGCAACAATTAAAATGGACTATTTTACATAGCACTTAAGAGTATTTGCACAAGAATTCCTGCAACAGGACTATTACTCTTCCATGATTGTCATCTCTAATGATTTTATTGTAGCTTTTGTGGATATTTAATGCTATTCTGTGAAATTTTCAGATCTTGGAAATATATCATTATATACAAATTTCAGGTTTCTTTTATAAAGCTGAGCCTTAAGGATTACAAATTCACAAGGTCTAATTTTCTTTGATATTATATTTTAAATATTGAATCTCTGAAGTATCTCATGATTTCTAGCAGTATATGATGTTAAATTCACCTTCTTTCCCACTATGTCTCCCAGTGCTGGAAACTCTAACAGCACGTGAATGATTTTGCTTGCTTTGTTTAAGACGATTTGCATTCTTTGTGATGCAGATGTTCTTTAGGCGTAGATTTGAGAAACAAAGAGAGAATGTAGTTTAAATGACCATGGAAATGCCTCTTGCTCATTAATACACATAGGTCCTAGTACATTTGTGCCTCATCTGTGTATTATATGCACCTTATGCAACTGCTTAATTCTTGCTGTATGATGATATTAATTCATATTATGGACTACTTATAATTTTTTTCTTTTAAAGTTTTGAGCAGCACTGCCTAACATCTCCACCTGCAGAATGAAGCCATTTTGCCTGGTCTCTATAGGTGTAGTCTCACAATCAGTCTTCTTCAACCCTGACCTTTTGCCCTATCCCAGTGTTTTAGATAGCTTGATGCATATTAGATCCCTTGAGTCCCATTTATAGCACTTTAGGATGTCAAACCAGGGTTTTGACTGGTTTTCCTTTATATTAATTTTGATATTTTGTAACATTAAATCAATCATGATAGAACTGAAAGAGGCAAAACACTAATTTTTTAAATGTCTTTCAGTCACAAAACTATTTTTCAGGTTGGATCATATGTCAATAGAATCAGACAATTAATTTACTAACTCTTTCCTGTCTTTTATCTTTAGAACTTTAATACCTGAAATTGTATATTTTTCAGACATTCAATATATTATATGTAAGGTGAAACCTAGTTGTGCTTTAGCTGCTTAATACAGAAAAGTCATGACAGAAGAGTTGAAAAAGTGACTCTTTGCCACACATTCATAAATAAACCACAAAATGGAGATCCACTGAAGAAACATCTATAAATTTCCCAGGCTTCCAGACTTGGTTTAAAATCATGTCAAAAGTAGGGAAAATGCTTTTTTACATCACTGTAAATGACTAGAGTGATAAGAGTTTCTGGAGAAGGCAGAGTTAAGCAGGAAAGCTAAAACAAATATTAAGCATGATTGCTTTATGTCATGATCATTTTAACTTCCCTGTTGATGTTGAATGTAATCAGACAGTTCTGTCTTTTCTTAGCAATTTTCTAGGGGTTATGGATAAAATTTATTGGGATAGCTTGCTATATAACAATTGTTTACTTTGGGATAAAAAGTAATGTATTTTTGCATGACACTAGAATTTGCAACAGCTTACATTGCTCTCATGAAACATGGTATTAGAGTCCTTTTGAATGCTGCTATTATTTCTTGCAAATGTGTAAAACTATCAATTTTTGTCAAACTAAAATTGGAAAGGTTTGGTTTTTTTATTATTATTTCTGATTAGTAAAAGACTGAACATTCTTAACGTGATTCTAAGTAACTGACAGCTAATTCTAACAACACATAGGAACCTCTTATTATAAAAATCTTTATATACATTTCTTTCTTTTGAGGGTAGGTTGTTCAAACAGTGAGAAATAATTTTCCTAAACATCAATCTGATCTTCTGTGAAATAAATGTATTCATTGTAACAGATTGATATAGTAACTGTACTTCAGAAATATATGATTCCTGCAGCATAGAGTTTAAATGGGACTTCAAGTCCCATGAGATATGAGTAGAAAATGCTCTTTGTTTCTAACTGTATAAGAACTATAGAGAATCAAATGATATCATCACTGAACGTGTTGAAACAAGCAAACAAGCAATGGACTGCTGCTCAATAGACACACTGTGGAAATCGCTAAGCAGTATTCTGGATGTCGAAAGTGCAAATCAGTTCAAAAAGCAATAAAACAAACTAACGGAAGAGAAATGCATCAGGACTTTAGTAAACAAAATATCTGTGGTTCCACAAATCTCTAGACAGTCTGATGAAAGCCAAGAGGACAGAGCAGGAAAAATATAGAATAAGCCTGTATCTTAAAGGCTAGCATCTTTTTCACAGGCTTCTTATCGTCAAGGACAGACCAGCACAGAATCACAGAATTCCTCATGTTGGAAAAGACCTTTAAGGTCATTGAGACTGACCTCAACCTAAACCTACTACCCTAAATCTAAAAACCCACTGCTAAACCATGTCCCCAAGCACCACATACAAACGATTTTTAAACACATTCAGCAATGGTGACTCAACCATTTCTATGGGGAGCCTGTTCCACTGCTTAACAATTCTTTCTGTAAAGAACTTTTTCCTGATATCCAACCTAAACTTGCCCTGACACAACTTGAGGCCATTTCCCCTTGTCCTGTCACTTGTTACCAGTGAGAAGAGACAAACAGACCCTTGGTCTGGTCCAGTATGGTCTTCCTGTTTTCTTGCGTATTATGCAGCCTCTAATGACCTAGTGAGTCTCCTCATTTGATCTAGATGTGCAGATTTATTCATATAGGTGCATTTCCTTCCCAGAGTGGAGCTGCTGAGTGGACCCTTAAGTCATACCAATAAGATAAATTATTACCAAGTTAGAGAAACTTACTTAGAAAAGAGTCCAAAGGAAGAGCATAGCCATGAGGAAAGCTCTGGAGAAAGATGGCTAATAAGGTTGCACTACAGAATAAGCAGTTGCCTCCCACTGATGTTAGACATGAAGCTGGAGCAGATGCCCTTATGGGAATTGATCACTTCTCTAATCCTGATTTCCAGGCCACCTGGCCCCCTCAAATCCTAGAGCAATCTCAAAAAGTTGGCATGGGAGCTCTATTGAAGACCGTGGAAATGGCTGCTCCTAAAACATGGTATGTGAAAATATGTCAGAGGCAGACAGAGCCATTTTTACCCTTTGTGGAGAAGGTTGCTGCTGCCCTTGAGAAGCAAGTTTATTAATTTATAACCCTGTTTTATATACCCTAGCCCCATAAGGAGATTGGTCAGTGATCACCCATCTCCTAGGGTGATTGGCTAAAGTCCTACAGCACCCATTTCAAAATATTTTTCCAGTGTACCATAAACAGAACTTAGCAAAACACCAGGTGTTGGTCCAGCTTACAAAAACGATCCTACTGTTTTTGATAACATGTGTGAGAAAGGCAGGACTCTCACCGAATATTGTGAGAACCTGAGAAAGTCCCTCTGCTAGCAGCTTTTCAGAATCCACAGAAAGCTGTTCTTAAAAGAAAGCCTAACTCTTTTGCCATCATCCACACTAAGGATCTTAAGCCTTCTGTCATCATGGTCACCAAAAATACTATTTATAAAGTATCAGTGTGACTGGTGGACTCAGACTTGAGCCCTGTACTAAAAAGATGTCCTGATCAAGACTGAAGCTGTAAAGATTTCTACATCGAAGGCACTATTTAGATTGTCTATGTTACATGTGGGCATGCCTTCTGACACCATGTCATCTAGCTATTGAGACCTTTTCCAATAAATAAGACAGTCTGCCAGGGTATTCTGATGCCCGACACTGCAGCAAGCTATTTGTGTCTTTCTGAGTCTACATGCGCCATTATTTCTTGCGCATGTGCTTAAGTCTGGCTCCAAACAAAATCTCATCTGCATTTTCTGCTGCAATATTACAATGAATTTTGGCGGCTGGAATCGACATTTCATAAGTTTGTTTGTAAAATTAACTAGGTTAGTCTATATTTTACAATTATATTTTTTTTCTTTGTAGAAATTCCATCATCCAGTGTCATCTTATTACCTTCTAAAGCCTACTGTTGAAAATTCAGTATGTTAAAATGAGATTAATATTTATTTTATCTTAGCTAATATAGCATTTCAGCCTTAATATTTAAGTAGTTGAATATAATTTTTATTTGAATGTGAATGATCATTTGCAAAATCACAGGTTATAATTAACTGGAGATACCTACTGTTCTTGGAAATTCAAAGCAAGAATCAGAAAATATGACACTTCAATCAAAGCAGGACAAAAGACTTGCATGTTTTGTCTTGGGAGATCTTTCAAAATAAAAAGTGCTATTGTTTTGGACACGTGTTTAGAATATTTTCTGTAGACAAGTGTTCTGGGTCTGGCTGGGATAGATTTAAATTTCCTTATAGCAGTCCATACAGTGCTTTGCATTTGTGGCTAAAACAATGCAGATAACCATGTTCTGGCTATTGCTGAACAGAGCTTGCACAGTACCAAGGCTTCCTCTCTTTCCCACTGTGCTTGGACCCCACCTCCACAATGAGGAGGCTGGGGGTGGGCAAGGGATATAACCAGGACAACTGACCCGAGGCCATTTCCCATAACCAAAGGGTTATCCCACACTGTATAATATACGCTCAGCAGTAAAAGATCAGGGGAAGGGATGTGTGTATGCATCCTGGTTATGGTGTTTGCTTTCTCAAGCAACCACTAGGTGTGCTGAAGCCTTGTTTCCCAGGAAGTGGCTGGAAATCTGCCTGCTGATAGGAAGTAACAAATTAATGCTTTATTTTGCATTGCTTGCACACGTAGCTTTTAGTTTCCCCATTAATCTGTCTTCATCTCCAATCAGTGAGTCTTCTTGCCTTCTTTCTACTTTATCCCCATCCTGCAGGAGAAGGGAGTGAACGATAGGCTGGGTGACAGTTTGTCTGTTAACAAGGCTAACTCAATAAAACATGACTCAGTTTTATTTCCATCAGTTATGTGATAACTGTGCTCTTGTTTATCTAACACACAGTGATCAGCTGAGAATAATCTGACTTATTTTTGTCATTCTCATCAATGTGCATCTTACCTAATTCTTGCCCTTTTTAAAGACTGGAGTGACATTTGCCTTCCTCTAATTCTCAGGTACCTCTCCTGTTCTCCATGACTTTTCAAAGATGATGGAGAGTGACACAGCAATAACATCTGCCAGCTCTCAGCACTCGTGAGTGCATCATCCCACCTGGGCCTGTGGATTTATGGATGTTCAGTTTGGCTAAGTGGTCTCTAACCTGGTCCTCCTCTACCAAGGAAAAGTTTTCCTCTCTTCAGACCTTTTCTCTTACCTCCAGGGTTGGGGATTCATGTGTTCTGGTTTTAGCAGTGAAGACCAAAGCAAAGAAAACATTCAATAACTCCACCTTCTTTGTGTCTTCTGCCACTAGGGTGCCCACCTCACCAGGGCAGGCCCACATTTTCCCTAGTCTTCCTTTTTCTATTGATATACTGAAAAAAAGAAATAATTCCTTTTTGTCTTTGTAGCCCCTTGCCAGATTAAATTCCAGGTGGGCCTTAGGTTCCTTTGTTTCATCCCTGCATTCTCTGGCAATGTTCCTGTATTCCTCCCAGGTGGCCAGTCTTGTTTTCTACACTCTGTAAATTCCCTTCTTCCACTTAAGACTTTCCAGAAGACACATAGCCATGCAGGTCTCCTGCCTCTTCTTCTTGATTTCTTACTCATAGGGATGAATGGATATTGAGTTTGAAAGAAATAGTGTTTGAATATTGACCTGATCTCATGGACATCCCTACCTTCTAGAGCCCTGGTTCATGGTATTCCACTGAGTAGATCTTGGAAGAGGTTAAACTTAGCTCTTCTGAAGTCCAGGTTTGTCATCCTAGTTATTTCTTTTCTCCTTCCACACAGGATTCTGACCTCCACCATCTCGTGGTCACTACAACCAAGGTTGCCCTCAACCTCCACACCCCCAGCAAGTCCTTCTTTGTTCACACAAAACCCAGCTGTGCACCCCTCTGCCCACACAGCCTCATCTGCCCACCCCCGGTACAAGCGAGCCACGCACCCAGCTTCCAAAAGACCCCAAAAGACCAAAAAAAAAAAAGTCAAAAAAATGCCCCTTTGCCGGCCGCCCCTCTGTGTGGCGGTCACCCCTCCCCAGCAGGGGCTCACCCCCTGGAGCGGGTCCTTCGGCATCCTCCCTGCGTGCCCGCTCTGCGCCCGGGGTGGCGCCGCTCGCCGGGCGTTCGCTCGGCGGGTTCGCGAAGAGCTGCGTTTATGGTGTGGTGCGGGTGGTCTGGCCAGTGGCCACTGGTGCCGTGACGCCTCCTCCGGATCTGCCACCGCTGGCGCCGCTCCTCCTGGGCCGCCTCAGCAGCCGCCCGACAGCCCACAGGCTGCCGGCCCCTTGCGCGTCCCAGCCCCGCTGCGGCTTCCAACAGCCCCCAAAAGAGCCCCTTGCTGGCCCTTTTCGCCGCCATTCCCTTACCTAGCGCAGAGTGATCTGCGAGAAGACATTTTCCTACCTTTTTAATAGTAACTGAAATATATTGAGTAACTAAAATATATATATCCACTATGCTCTTTTTAGTTAAATTTTTCTAAACTTCTCCAAATTTGAAATATATCTTAGTCGTTATCTTTACTTATCATTGCTTTAACTCTTCAAGCTATTAATAAACAGGTTCCAGAAAGAGTAACTGAGTATTGTCAAGGTTATCAGATGCTTTTTTTCTTCTGTATAAACAGAATTAGATCTTGAGGAATATTCGAGGCTCTTTTTCTGATGAATATTAAAAAACCAAACAAAACCAGAAAAGTTATAAAAGAAGTCAATGAAAGCTAAAACAGTGTGTCTGGTGCTTATCTGGGGTGGAAGAAAAAAGGCAAAAAAAGATATCTGGAAAAAAAAACCAAAACAAATCCTTTGTGACATCAGAGATGGAATTCAATGTAGATTACAACATAGATTAGTAAACCTATCCCTGTAATTTAGATGTTGCTCTTTTTATAGAGGTTTAGTTTAGTAAGAGACTGACTGTACCCTAGAATTGCCTCTGCCTCTTCCTCACTGCTAAGGGGAGCTTATATATAAATATGTGCACTGGTGAGAAGAAGCCAGCTGCATATGCTTTTGTATATATAGACACATTACTTTTACAAATGTGTCAGAATCTCATTGTTTTAATGGTGAGAAAATGTTAACTCTAAATTTATTTATCGCTTGTTTATATTCATTAATTCTAAGATGATGTTCTTCCTGGGCAGCATCTGGTGAAGAATTCTGATAGAGTATTAAGAATGTTTTGGCTATATCTTTTGAGAATGTCATAGTTGCTGGTGGTATTTTTTTCCTCTAACACAACATCAAAATCAAATTGAATCTATTCCAGAGTTCTAGGATGTCATTTTCATTTTGCTTGTCTCTTCCAAAGTAAGTTTGGCCAAAGCAGATTCTGCTTTATCAATGAAATTCCTTAGGCCTGGACTCTCTTTAGTCATTTGAAAAACCTGTGTAACTTTGATTGCTAACTACAGGTCACGATTTAATTCACTGTGTTAGAATGTAGAAGTAGAAGTAAAAATAAAAATTGATTTTCTTCTCCTTCAGTCAAGCAAGGGAATTCAAGTAGAGATTGAACTGAAATAAGATTTCCAAATGTCACTAGGAACTCATCTATGCAATAAGATATTTTATTTGCTTTAAAATATTCTAAAAGATATATTGCTATTTCTGTGTATCTAATATGATGTGAATGTAACTTTTTGTCTAATTTGACTTCAAAACGTTCTGCTTATTACTATATGTGGAATAGAGATAGAGATACTGATTCCAAAATGCTTCTTGGTGACACTTCTTTTTCAGAACCTCCAATATTTCTACTGAAGTTTTCTATCTTGAGTTTCTGAATTATTTAAAAATAAATAGAACATGAGTAAAGAGGTTCTCACAATGAGATTGAAGAGATAATATTGCAGGGACATATTAAAAACTCTATCAATAAATGCAATATTGTAACATCTTGATGGGGAGGCCAGGTTTTCATGTTTTGACAGATGACATTTTGTCTCTACTTTACAGGCTCTGTAAGAAAGTGGACCATTGTTGAATCACACACAAAGCTTCCCCTGAAACTGCACTTCAGTAGAAACTTCAGAGAGTTTCATGGTTCATTTTTTGAAGGTGCATGCCAGGTGCATGCCGTGAGTCTGTGAGGCAGCTCAGTTGGAGTTTGAGTGCAGTTGCTTCCTGGGTGTCAATAGGTTATTGAAGTCTGAGAACATGCAGGCTGAGTACAGGCAGTTTGGGGCGAAAGAAACAGCCACTCCTCAGCTCAGAAGAAGAAAAGGTGCAAGAAGCAAGACCCAGGAGAATGGAAAAATAAGACAATAGCAGGGGAAGGAGCTGGGATAAGAAAGGCTGAAACAGAGGCTACAGAGACAAAGCAAGATCACCAGAACCTGGCAAAAGCAACAATTTTATCAGTCCTGGATTACTCCAGGCATCCTCAAACCGTTTTTCTCCTGACAACAAATAGCTGGGAAATCTCCCAGTGATGAGTTACTGCTCCATGTAGGGGTGCTTAATGACACCAGGTCTGACTGCGGTAGGTCCTCTTGCAGCCTTCTGAATAGTGGTACTGAAGGATTTGACTCTGAAAAAATCACAGCTTGGTTCCAGAGAAAAAGATTTATTCTCTTTTTTCTGCCTCAGCAACAGTGGTTTTTGGTTTTTTTTTTTATGTTTTTAAAAGCTAATTATAATTGATACATGAGAAGTGTTGAGATTGCAAGGTCAATTACTCAGAAGTTAGAAAAATGTCAGAATTAAGGTTTCCTATACAGCCTTAATTAGTCTGTCTTAGATGTAAGTATTACCATCTATAATTACATTAGTGCATGCAATTTTTTTCATAGCATTCTTTCCTCATCCAGTTCACAGACTGCAAATCAGGTTTTATAATGAAAGAGACTGTTGACTGTAGGATATCAGTGTAATTTTTTTTTCATAAAATAAAGACACAGCTAAAGAAGCAGGACCTGAAAGAAAGAAGATTTAATAATTGTTTTACTGGTTCCTTCTCAAAGAAACTGGATTTTATCAGAGTTCTGTTGTGGTACAGGGCAAGTCACACTTCTGTCAGTGTGGGCTTTTCACCTCTTCTGTGCATGGTTGCTCTAATGTGCCACCGGCAAGTAACAAAATACAGTGTAATCATGCACAGGCTGATATCATAATGCATAACTCCATGGTGTAAAACCGAGGTTGTATTTGAGACCTTAATTCTGGTATTTCCTAACTTTTGACTACTTCTCTGACAATATTTTATTTTAGCACTTCTCCTTTTTGATTGCTTTGCTTGTGCATTTCTTAGATGTTTACGGTAACTGGGCTAGTCACACCTTAGTGCCAATCTTGATCTTTGTCATAATGACAAAAGAGTCTGGAATTGAATCATTTTGAATTATGATCTGATCTTTAACATTCAGAACAGATTTGAGTCAGAGCTGTGAATATCTGTGGCTAATTCTTAGATTTCCTTCTTTCTTTTCTGTGGCTAATTCCTTATACTTTTTCCTTTCTGTAAAATTGCAAATTTGTTGCTATAATAATAATAAAGTTAATGTAAACTGTCTAAATTATCTGTTAGTTAAAATTAATCAACTAGCTATGAAAGGAAAAAAGTTCTAGAAAATACAGTCATGATAAATAATACCTGATATGATTTATGTATAGTTGCTTTTGTCATATGATGGAAGAGAAGCTAGGACAATACATTACAGCTTCATTTGTCTTCATAATAAAACACCAGTGCTTTTATCTCATCAAAGTAAGAAGTTTTTGGGTGGAGTCCTGCATCCTACCCCTCACCCTTGGGGCATTCCTACTGAGAAATATGGCTGAAGATATGTTGAGATACTCCACATAGTATCACTTTCCAAGGTTCTCTCTTGCTCTTTTTTTTTTCTTTTTCTTTGATGTGTTCCTTGAGGAAGTCATGCAACTTGTGATAGTTGCATGACAAGGATATTGTTTCTCAGGGGCTCCTGTAACATCAACCACTGGCAAATGCTTACCTCGAATGTCCAGAACTGTCAGGAGAAAATCGATGTGAATATCACCAGGGTGAAGGGTTCTTTTATAGCTCTCATTCTGAGTGCCTAAATAAGGGAGGGGGAAATAGCAACCTGCTTGGTCTTCTGGTTCAGCTCTTTTTTGTCTAGAAGTGCAGTGAATTACCTGCAACTGTCAAATGAACAGTATCTACAGAAGATTCAGAATCTGAGGTTAGAATAAAAAGCATCAGTTGTCCTATCATAGTCCATGTCCCTGATAATAATAACTGGATCTTTTACACTGCTTTTTGTCAATGGATGTCAGGATGCTTTACAATAGAAGGTTTTTTTTGACCATATTTTCTTTACTGCTTTGTCCAGTCTAGCTTTAAATGTTAGTGTTCAAAAATATGCTACATTTCTGGTACTCTTACAAAGCCCAAAGGCAGAGAGAAAATGAGGAAGCATTTATCCACATGTCACATAAAACGTAATGATGAAACCATCAGAGGATAAGGATCAAGGCACACTGCATGTAGTTTCCCTTTGGTAATCACTTTTACCATTTTAGTTCCACAGTCACCTGGAAACCTAGCTTAAATAGGAAAAAACCCCAGAATTTTGCATAGCCTTTCTACAGAAAACAGCACTTGATTTCTGAAATTAATTGAAAAAAAATGAAGTTAATTTTCTAAATTACATGATTGAAGCTATTTATACTATCATTATGTAGACTATGGTAATAAAAATCATGCAATCAAAATCAAAGATTGGTCTCAGCAATAAGAAGAATGTCAAGACACTTTGGTTACCAGCATATCACTTTCTCTTGCCATTGTGATGCAGTGTGGTGTTTTGACCAGTGACACTCAGTTGCTTTTGACTTATGTAGAACTAAGGGTTAAGTTGGTTTCTAGAGCTTCTGGATGTAGAAGTAGCTTTTGTGTGTGTGAGGATTTTTTTTTATGCTTACTGTAACTGCTAACCTAAAAGTTCAGCGGATTCCTCTAACCATTTTTTATATTAATCAAAAGCCTGAAATGTTGAATAACTGCTTGGGTCAAAGAAGAAAAGTGCCAGGTACCCACAAAAGCATCTTTATCACTACCCCTCCTTAGGTGGACAGGGGAGATAAAATATATCAAAAGACTCATGGGTCAAAATAAGGGCAGGCAGAAATCACTCAGCAATTATGATCATGGGCAAACCAGACTCAGTTTGGGGAAAAAATAGGAGAAGGGATCTGTTTTGAAAGAAAGTAAACATTGTGGGGGTTTGTGTTTGTTCTGGTTTGGTTTGGTTTGGGTTTTTTTTTGGTTGGGTTTTTTTGGTTGGTTTGGTTGGTTGGGTATTTTTTTTTTGTGTGGATTTGGTCTTTTGTGTTGGTTTTTTTTTTTTTTTTTACATTTCAAAACTATTGATATGCCCTTTGCAATGCTTTTAAGTGAATTTTCATTAATTTCAATTTCAGCTTTTAAAAATATTTTTCCATAATTTTTATGTAAACAGCTTAAATCATTAAAAATAAAATATATATTTTCAGGATAAAATATTTCCACTTCTGTTATACTGTACTAATATAATTACATTAAAACACTTCAGATTAAATTTACATTTTTGTTTAAAAGGAAGTTTTTACTCTTAATGAGATAAAGCAAGATTTTCCGCACAGGTTTATTAAACATGAATTTTGCCCTAGGCAAAAATCAGACATGATCTACTTGCTTACCAAACTTAAATCAGATTTATAACTGATGAAATATGCTTTTGAAATCTATATTTTAAAATATATATTTATATTTTTGTTATGCCACAACAGTGCTACTGCAAGCACCCCTGTTATCTAGAGATGGGCTATATTAGTCATATTTTTGCATAAATTGCCTTAAGCTATCCTTAGAGTATCAGAACTCACGTACTGTATAAAACAGCTATATCTTATGAAATATTAAAGCACAGCATGATACCAACATAGTACAGTCAATTAAAAGAACAACATTATCAAAGAAAATTCAACAGCCTGCATCTTTTTAAGAAAGATGAAAAGTGTTTATACCTGCATCAGTTACTAGGTATGTTTTTGTACTGGTACTGACAGATTTTAACTTATTTTTGAAAGTTTCCATCTCTTCTGCTTTGTGAAAAGACATCAAAAACCAAGACAGAAAAGGCAAAGCAGCAGTAAATCGTTTGTATCCATCTGATTTCTGCTTAGTTCACTCTGGTTGCAAGGAAGGTCCTCACTGTTTCTTACTTGAAATGGGTATTTGAGACTTTTATCTCCCTTGAGTTGTTTTACCCACTATGCTTAGAAAAATCCCTCTTTTCTTTTTATATATCCATATAGTTTAAAAAGTATTGGGACAACATTATAGCTTGGGTATTACACCCAGGTGGGAAGCCTATTCTTCAATTAGCGTGTAGGGAATTATATAGTTATGTACAACTTTGATAGAGAAGACTGTAAGTTTATAATTTACCTGAAGAAAATACATACATCTCAGTGCATGTAGTTCTTACTTAGAAGCAATCAAGAACCTGAATCTGTGCCTTCTGATACACAGGTGGATGTGTTGACTTATCTATCATCTATCCTGGAAACAGCAGTACTTAAAAATCTCCTATTTGATTTTCAGTGTGCTGTGAGTAGACCTTCCAGAGATGTTACTAGCAAAGCAAGAGTTTTAATTGTCATATAAAATTAGTTTGCTAAGACTTGGTTAATGTTTGTTAATCTCACTAGGCTCTCCTCTGACCAGTCAGTCTGAGTTTATTGAAGAAAGTCACAGACTTAATTCAGTAGAAATAATGATCTGAGTTAACATTCTTTGTCACTAAAATTAAATTGTCTGTTTTTCAGTAGGGTTTCAGCTTGTTATCTTCTTTCATTTTCACATGGCCTAGGAGAAGCGGGTGGTCTGGCTTTAATAAAAACTGCCCTGGGGAAAATGGAAGAATCAATCTTTTAAAACCACCTCATTTTATCTACTTTACATATTAATTCTCCAAGATATTCTTACACACATTGAGATGAATGTATTAGGGTGTCTAATTCTTATTACCTACACAAATCACTTTTTTTTCATGAATGTCAAACTTACATTAGCAGTTATTGGCATATTACCATAATTATATTATTATTATAACTTAAACTTGCAGGTAATTTATTGCCTAAAACTAATTCTATCAAACAACTCAAATGTTAGAACTTGATACAAATAGCATGCCTCTGCTGTCCTTTCTAACCAACAAAATTACTTTCTATTATGGGTTACTTTCTGAGTATCAGGACAGTTTCCTATAATGCTGTACCCATTATTCAGTTTTCTTATATGAAACAAGTTGACATTTTCTTCTAGTGGGTCAACAGCAGCCCCACTGTGATCACCATGTGGAAGAGTTCTGACCTGTTGCCTTCTGAACAGGGACCATTGTTCCAAACTAGGAGCAGATACATCCATCATATAAAAACCTTATGGGGCAGATGGTGTTGTGTCCCCAGCTGTGATGACTAATTTAAAGAATAATAATATCTATTGGGAAGAGATAAGGAGAGTGAAAGAATCATGGTAAACAGAGGAGAACCCCACTTTCTAAGAAAGGCAGAAATGAGGTCTTTAAAATTATAGGATTATCTCAGTCCTTGGAAGGATGTTAAATAAATTCCTCTTTGAATTCAGTTCCAAAGGCATGAAGAAGGCAGCCATCAGGAATAGTTAAAATGGATTTACCAAGGTTTAATCATGTTTGTCCAATGTGAAAGGCTACAATGAAATAACTATCTATGTTTACAGGGAAGAATGGTGTAATATATATTTATTCAAATTATACATATGCTTCAATTTATTAAAGCTTTGAAAAGGTTCTCCTACCATATTCTTGTCTGGAAGCTGAGGAAGTATTGGCTAGACCAACAAGCTGGCATGTAGATTGAAGATTGTCTGTCCCACTGTATTCAAAGGCAATACACTTCCAATATGACTTGCATCCAGTGATAAATACTTCAACTAACAACTCCAGGGACTAATATTTGACAGAAACCTCAAGAAGTCCAACAGGCATCAATGCCAGGTTCTGCACCTGGATTATAGTAATCCTGTGGTATAGGGTAGGAAGCTAGTGGCTGACTAATAGCCTTCCTGAAAAGCAACTGGGGATTATGGAGGTTCAACACCACACTGGGTATGAACCAGCAGTGAATTTCCATTGCAAATAGCAAAATAACCCTAATATATTGGGATATATTAGAAGAAACATTACTACCATACACAGAGAAATTTATGATTCCCCAGTAGCTGGCACTGCCAATGTCACATATGGTCTGCTGCACTCAGTATTGGGTCCTCATTCAAGACAGGTGTGGAAAACATGGTAGAGCTCCATGAGAGTGAGAACTGTCAGAATCCTTGAGCATGTGAGAAATGAGCACAGGTTGAAGAAGTTGAGTTTCATTAATCTGGTGTAAAGGTGATTAAGAAGTGGTCTAAGAGATTCCTGAAGCTACTTGAATAGCAGTTACAAAGATTATAGGACCAAATTATTTTTGGTAGTTGTGAACAATAAAGGAAGGGACAAAGGTCACAAAATCTGTATTTTTTACCTTATCTGTTCAGTGAATCACAGAATCACAGAATGTTAGGGGTTGGAAGTGTCCTTGAAAGATCATTTAGTCCAACTCCTGTGCTAGAACAGGATCACCTAGATCAGGTCACACAGGAATGTGTCCAGGTGGGTTTTGAATGTCTCCAGAGAAGGAGACTTCTCTGGACAGACTGTTCTAGTGCTCTGTCATTCTCACTGCGAAAAAGCTTTTCCTAATGTATACCCAAAACCTCCTGTGCTCCATCTTGTACCCATTACCCCTTGTCCCATCACTGGATATCACTGAGAAGAGCCTGGCTCCATCCTTCTGACAGTTGCCCTTTACATATTCATGGACAGTAATAATGTCACCACTTAGTCTCCTTTTCTCCAGGCTAAGAAGACCCAGCTGTCTCAGTCTCTCTTCATAAGGGAGATGTTCCACTTCCTTAATCATCTTAGTGGCTCTGGCTGGACTCTCTCCAGTAGCTCCCCATCTTTCTTGAACTGGGGTGCCCAGAACTGGATACAGTACTTGAAGAAGCTGTCAACTACATCCATACAAGACTGGAAATTTTAACAATAAATTCTAGCATATCTGAGAAAAATTCTCCTCCGTCTTTTTTTAAGTTCAGTTTAGGTGTACAGATATAACTGAAAAGATAATTTGGCAGCACAATCATTAGGATACATATTTCCAGTTAAAATATTCCATTGGGATCAAGAAATAATATGGTGGCTTTTAATTAGGATGTTTTATGTGAAATGTTTGTTTTGCACAGTTAACTAATATATATAAGCTGTTATTACACAAACTATGGAAATCAGAGTATTAATTCAAAATTGCGTTAAAAAATTATATTGTAAAGGACACATTATGGAAAGGAGAATAAGCAAATGAAAACCTCAAAAGAAATATGTCTTCTCTTTTTTTCCATTTAAAAAAAATTATTTCTGAAAATTTTTCTGTTGTCTTATCTCCAGTGAAGCTTGTAACATATATAATTAAAGAAATATACTGAGCTCTAGGTCAGAGATTAAATCACAGTCTAGAATAATTTCAACCCCCTAACCATGCACTCCAGGGAGATCCCAGCTCCATAGTAGAGCTACATCAGACAGTGGTCATTGTCATATCCATACTCTACATTCATTATTTCATTTCCAGTGAAAGACTGTTGTGGTTTAAGGGTGAACAGACTGAGGGGGGACACACCAGGAGGGGACAGACAGGTGGTAACCCTGGGACCCTGAGGAGTCAGAGGGCAGCTGTTATTCCCTCCCCTTCCCTTCCATGCTCCATATAGAAAGGATACTGGGAGTTGGGGGAGCTCTTCCTTCCCAGGCTCTGGGAGCTGTCAGGGCATCTCAGCAGGGCTGGCCCGGCCTCCACGTGAGCCGCACAATCCATCACCATCCTAGAGCGTGTTTGGTATATAGTTCTGTATCCTTCTGACCTTAATATTCCTTTTTTAATGTTTTTATCCTATTATTTATCAAATTAGTTATAGTCTTAATTTCCAGTGTTGGGTGGGGCATTTTTCTTTTTCCTTATTCCTTTTTTTATGCCCCCCTGGGAGGGAGGAGGGAAGGGGCTAATTGAGAGAAATACTGCTCTCTGTTTCATGTGGGCTTGCCCTGAGCCTGAAATGGAGACAGGAACTTTGGATAACAGTAGTATGAAGGAAGCAGAGTATGCTAGAATAGGCTGCAGTCTGGATAGCTGGGGATCAGGAACTCTGTGTACCATCATTCATCATATACTTGAAAGGCATGTAGTAAAATACTGAAAATCTGGTTTTTTCAGTGGTCAAGAACTCTCTTGTATTATCCTCAAACTGTCACTGGATGTGTAAATTGTCTATTCGCAGTCATATTTCCATTTGTATTTGAAATTACTTGGTGTCCTTTCATGAAATAAGTACTTGTATTCAATAAAAAATTACTTCTGTATGCAGCATGTCCAGTACAAGAAATTTGCTTTGTTGTATGAATTCCATTCTCACTTTCACATTTGTACTAATGTGGAAACATTCCAGCTAAATCAGTGTTGCAATTTCTTCGTTATAGCACTGCAACATATCACTGTTTAGCTTTTTATATGCTTGCAAATCAGATCTTCAGACTTTCCTAAAGACATAAAAAAGGGCATTCCAGAGTGTGCCTGTGGTTCAGTGTTTTGTCTCCAAAGTGTGTGCGTGGAATAGCAGATGCAGAAAACATGTATTTACACACACATTATGTATATGCATACTTAAATATTTTGCAGAATATGCTTATTCAGGTATTTCTGTCCCCTTGACACTTCCATTGAGAATGGTTTCTGTGTGTTAGGTGGACATCCATAAATCTATTGGTCGTGATGGGATGCACCCATGAGTGCTGAGGGAGCTGGCAGAAGTCATTGTTAGGGCACTCTCCATCATCTTTTGTAAGTATGGGGAACCAGAGATGTGCCTGAGGACTGGAAGAAAGCAAATGTCACTCCATTCTTCAAAAAGGGCAAGAAAGAGAACCCAGGTAACTATAAACCGGACAGCCTCACCTACATCCCTGGAAAGGTGATGGAACAACCTATCCTTGGCACTGTCTCTAGGCATATCAAGGATAAGAGGGTCATTAGGGGCAGTCAGTATGGCTCCAGCAAGGGGAAGTCATGCTTGACCAACCTGATAGCCGTTTATGGGAATATAACTAGGTGGATAGATGACGGTAAAGCAGTTGATGTGGTCTATCTTGATTTCAGTAAAGCATTTGACAGTCTCCCACAGCATCCTCACAGCTAAACTGAGAAAGTTTGGCCTGTAGGATTGTGTAGTGAGGTGGGTTGTGAACTGACGGAAGAAAAAAAGCCAGAGAGTTGTGGTCAATGGGACAGAGTCTAGTTGGAGGCCTGTATCTAGTGGAGTCTCTCAAGGGTCATAACTGGGACCAGTACTATTCAATATATTCATCAGTGACCTGGATGAGGGAATAGAGTGCTCTGTTAGCAAGTTTGCTGATGACACAAAACTGGGAGGAGTGGCTGACTGTGCTGCCATTCAATGAGAGCTAGACAGGCTGGAGAGTTGTGCAGGGAGAAATTTAATGAAATATAACAAGGGCAAGTTTAGAGTCTTGCATCTGGGAAAGAATAACCCCATGTACCAGTATAAATTAGGGACTGATCTGTTGGAGAGCAGCGTAGAGGAAAGGGACCTGGGGGTCCTGGTGGACAGCAGGATGACCATGAGCCAGAAATGCTCCCTACTGGCCAAGAAGGCCAAAGGCATCCTGGGGTGTGTTAGAAGGAGTGTGGTTGGTAGGTTGAAAGAGGTTCTCCTCCCCCTCTACTCTGCCCTGGTGAGACCTCATATGGAATCCTGTGTTCAGTTCTGAGCCCCTCAGTTCAAGAAGGACAGGATACTGCTTGAGAGAGTCCACAGCAGAGCCACGAAGATGATTAAGGGAGGGAAAAATCTCCCTTATGAGGAAAGGCTGAGGGAGCTGGGTCTCTTTAGCTTGGAGGAGACTGAGAGGTAACCTCATTAATGTTTATAAATATGTAAAGGGTGAGTGTCAGGAGGATGGAGTCAGGCTCTTCTCAGTCTCAACCAGTGGTAGGACAAGGGGCAATGGATACAAGCTGGAACATAGAAGATTCCACAAAACTATGAGAAAAAAACTTCTTTACAGTGAGGGTAACAGAACACTGGAACAGGCTGCCCAGAGAGTTTGTGGAGTCTTCTTCTCTGGAGGCGTTCAAAAGCTGTATGGACGTGTTCCTGTCTGAGCTGCTCTAGGTGATCCTGCCCTAGCAGGGGGGTTGGACTAGATGATCTTTTGACATCCTTTCCAATCCCTAACATTCTGTGATTCTGTGATTCTGTGTATGTGTATATATATATATATGCATATACACATACCTATACATATTTATATACTTTATAGTCATGAATATATGGCCTGTGCAAATGGGTGTGTGTCTGTATAATACTGAAGATTGTTCAGTTTTATTAGCTGAATTTTGTGACTTAATTCTGATTAGGATTTGAAATTAATTGTCTCAGGAGTAAAATGAATACTGATGTTTATGTATAATCCAAATTGTGTGGACTGAAAAGTCTTTGTCTTCATGTTATTTAATGAAATTTGAAGCATAGACAAACCAGAGTTTAGCACCTTCCACAAGGTCATGAAATCCTGTAGCAGAGTGCAGTAATAATGAAAAAGTTAACACAAAGTGAGTTATTAAAACTATTTAGGACAATCTTTTCTACCTTTTGATTTCCTGCGGGCTCATAAATGGTACTTTTATGATTAGAGGTGGCAACACAACACTAAGACAATCCATTAGAAGGCACATGCTCACAACTTAAAGAAATGGTGTTGCTACTTTGAGCAGAACTCTAATAAAGATGTCTAAGCAGCTCCTTTGATTTCTCAGCTTCACAGGAGCACTGAGATGAAGGACAGCATTTACTGACTTCACAGAATCATAGAAAGGTTTGCGTTGGAAAGGACCTTAAAGATCATCTAGTTCCAACCCCCCTGCCATGGGCAGGGACACCTCTCAATACACATCCACTGACAGAGTACCTACAACTTCCCTGGGCAATCTGTTCCTGTGTCTCACCATGTTCCAGTGTGTCAACAGGAACTTGAAGGTGGAGGTGGAGGAAAGGCCATCAAATTAGTCAAATGTTAGGAGACCAACTTGGATCTCAGATGCAATGGTCAGTTCTGGTATCAGAAATTGAGACATACTTTATATTCTGTTTTACTTGTCAACCACCTCCAGTTATAGAGCTAAACTTATTTCATGTTTAAATCCGATGTTTAACTGTATTTCAGGAGCTGGTATGTACAGATATAGGGACTATCAGGTACATTTGATTAGATGTATGTATCTGAATGATTAGATATCAAAGAAAGAAATAAGAAATAGAAGCTGGTCCACCTGATCCTATAATACAACCCTAAAACACAGATGAACATTTACTATTTTTAGAGGGTCTGCCTGCAGACAGAAAACTATTTTCTTTGGAAAAGGTCATTGCATTTGATATGTTTGAGTAGTGAAGTGAAGTATCATAGAATCAGAGTATCAGTGCAGGTCTCATGGCAAACTGCTTGTCCCTTTAAGACCAACATGAAACTTTCTGTCAGGGATGGGTAGAAAACAAAAATGACACAAAGCTATACACTGGGTTGCCAGAGCTTCTAATAAAGATAATTTTCTATCCATGTAATTACCTATACATAGCTAATGTAAATATTGTAGTTAATATGTAGTTATACATAACCATTTGGAAAGATTCTATCAGAGAAAATTACCTTTTTAATAGTGATGTTATGTTTTTCCTTAATTTTTATGGTCCTCTCTCATCTATATATTAGCTATTTGGAAATATGCACAAATATTTTATAGTCCTAGGTTGATGGGATCAGTTGCAATTCACAAAACTTTTGACATCAGAGATCTGTCTCATTTAATTGTAATTATGCATCCGTAACTGTTATATTATATTTTGACCTATGTTGGTTTTGGTTTTGTTTTCTACTTTTTTTCAACTCTGTGTAGATTAAGAGTAACTACACTGAAGTAAGGTGTCTCAATTCATACCTGGTTTATGCTATTGTAGTGAATTTTCATCTATATCACAGATGCATGTGTGGTAAACCTGAACCCTGTTAGACTTACATACTGGCAAGCTTCCAGAAAGGGAATTTCATATATAATGAAGCTATTAACATGGAACATAGTGCTGATGCTATGACATTTTGTAGTGTTTGATGTGTTAGACTGGGATATTTTATCTCAAGATTTATATATCTTGGCCAATTGAAGAAGATCTCTGGTAGGTATTATTTGTTTCTGTGCCTTTGTTTTTAAGAAGCTGCCAATTCCCAAATGAATAGTGATGGTGCACTTGAAGCTTCTCTGTTGTGGGATGCGAAGGCTTATAGATGAGTTTATAGAATGTCAAGTCATATTATTTGCTATATGGGGATATCACCTGACAGGCAGAAATCAAAGCTTCAAAGTGTCATCCTAATACACTGGAGACTGAGAGCCACTGACACCTTTTAGTAATATAAATTTGTTTGTAGTGATATAAAAATAGCTTCTATTCTGGATAGAACAAGATTACATCTTGAAAGGTCACAAAATTTATAATAATTCTTGAATAAAAGATCATAGGCATGGGGTGCAATGCTTTTCAATTTCTTTTGTTTATCGTTTTTTACCAATACATAACTGCACATCACCAAGTTGGTAGGAGGAGCATTACTCTAGCAATGACTTGAGGCTGGTTTTGCAAAGACAGTAGCAGTACTGAACTTCTCTTTAAAGGAACTGAACCTAAAATTAAGGCATCTGAGTTCAGACAGGTTTCAGGTGGTGTTTGCATGGAGACTGAAGGAGTTGAAGGCATTGGTGTCACCCACCTCTTATTCTACATGTGTCTGGTGACTTATATGTTAGCTGTATAGTCTTCGCCGGTGCATTCAAAAGCAAAGTTATGCTCACACCAATGCCTAACCTTGGAAGTACTTCAAGCATGAAAAGGACTGCTGTCAACAGTGACATTTTCCAGGAAAGTGAAATTTGGCATCTGAGCAGTCCTGGATCTTTCTTTATTTGTTTCCTCTGGGGTCCATGATATAGCTGTGTCTCTGTCTGTGTTATTCATGCCACACTTACTATAGCAAGCCTTGCACACACCGTATGTGACACTTCTGCCACTGTTAACTCCCTGCTTAGAGACTATCCAAGGAATAAGAGACCCAGTTCTATTCCTTCATTTGTCTCAAGTTATTAGAGCTAATCTCCAGGTTGATATCCTTTTTGTCACTTTTCTTTGAAGTTACCTGCTCAGCATAGAATAGAACCAGCACATAATTGCTACTGAAATAGTTCGACTTAAAAAAAGATTTTGGGTTAGCATGCTGTATTTTGTCAGGGTTGTTTTGTAACTTAATTTTTAATTCCAGGCAGTAAATTTCACTAAATAAGCCCCCAAAGCCTCCCTGTCCCTCTAAAAGAGCGGCACTATTAAATCAGAGACTTCTCTTTGATGGTGGCCAGCAGCAGATGTTCAGGGATCAAGTATAAAAACAGAGAAGGCACAGAGTGGTACTTTTCTTGCTTGTGCTCTGCAGCTTCTGGCTATTTCTGCTTCAGGGATCTCCTGAACTAAAGCCAGAGGCTGTAATCAGACCACCATGTTTAGTAGTCCTTGATGGAGTTTTCCTCCATTAGCTTGCCTAATCAACTTTTGCATCCATTTATATTCTTGGCATCCAAGATATCCTGTAGCCATAGGTTCAACAATCCATTTACGTATTGAATGACTGTCCTGGTTTGAGTGAAAACAGAACTAATTCTGTTCAGTAATTTTACTTTTCAGCTTGGTTCTTCTAATTAACTGCACTTTCTGAAGGTAGCAGCCTGTTCTCACAGACAGTGTCTGCTGCTAGCAGTGATAACACCTTATGTTTAGTTACTACCAAGGATTGGTGTGCAGACCAAGGCCACTGCTGGGTCTTGTGTACCACACTGGGGGGTGCAGAGGGTGAAAGGCTGCACCTTCAGGGAGGAGTGGACAGGACGGGTGACTCTAAACTGACCAGTGAGGTATTCCATCCCATATACGCCATATTTGGTCTAGAGCTGAGGGACCCGAAGGGTCTCTGGGCTCTTCTCTCCCCTCTTGGACTGCTTTGCCAGTTTTGCTTGGCTTGGCTCGGGTTCTCTTTCTGTTCCTTCCTCGGAGCACCCAAGGAGGACTCTGTCCATTCTGCCTTCGATCCGATCTGCGTGTTCCTGAACCTGGTACCAGAATCCAGCTCCTGAACACAGCTCCTGTCTGCTGCAGGGCTCAGTCTGGGACTCCCCCGAAGCCTGCACAACATCAGTGGTGACAGTGATGTAATTACCATCAGGGGGGTTGTGTTCGATACTGGTTTTGTATATATTTGTATATATTCCATTTTTATAATTATTATTTTCCTTTTCGTTAAAGCTGTTCTAGTTTCCTTTTCTAATCGCTAAGTCTCTCTCCCTTATTCCCTTTCTCTTCCCCTCTGGGGACGGAGGGGGGTTAACAGAGAGCGTCTGTTATAGGTCTAGGGGCTGCCCTGACCCTAAACCGTGACAATGACAAAGGTATTTCCTATGAGTATTTAAAAAAAAATTATTTGTAATTCCATTTGATGTTCTCTCATTTCTGTGTCATCAAAATCACAATACTATTACCCATTCCATATTATTCATGTTTTTACAGGTCTCTCTTATTTCTTGGTCATCTCTTGGTAAGCCTGATTCTCAGTTCATTTAATATTTTTGTAGATGAGACTCACATGTCTTTCAGCCTTCTAATAACACTATGTTACTCTTCATGTGAGCTGAGCAGAACCCCATCAGGTTTTCAAAATGTGAGTGCACCAGTGGTTTGCATATATTCATAGAGATACGCAGTTTTCAGTTCTATTTCAGTTCTTCTCTCTGTTCCTCACTCAGCAGTTCTTGACACTGTTTTTCACCACAGCTAAATATTAAACTTACACGGTCAGAAAATTATTGACAATAATTTTAGAGTTTTTATCTGAAAAGCCTATATGAACTTCAGTGCATACAAATTTTAGTGTATGGTTAAATTAAAACATTTCAATGGAAAATAATGAATAAATTAATATAGCATGTTGACATAAATTAAACTTAAATAAAATTAACTAAAAATTGATAAATTTTAAGAACTCAAATAATGCAAGATGTGGTTTTATGGAAATCAATCCTATGTTTTTGTTTATGGAACTCACCATATACAAAGATTTTAGAGGTCCAAGCAAAGATCAACTTCTTTTTAGTACAAGTTTGACCCAAAAATTCAAGAGAAATTTGCAGATTAAGACAAGATGAAAGAAATGAAATATTATTTCACAATTTTACAGATAAAATAGAAGTAGAGAGTGAGTTTACCAGACCATATGCAAAACCTATATATTGTTTGAACTACCTTTGAAACTTTTGAGTCTTAGCCAGCTTTACATCCGTAAGACCTTCCAGCCTTGTTTAGAATCCTAGGCAGAACCATGTCTTTCCTGTCTGTTTACTCAGATATATTTGTATCTTATTACAGGGAATATCCAAAACTAATGTGCAAGCTTTTTTGAATTTTTATGAATTCTGAATGATCTAAATTTGTAAATGGTTTTCCCTGATTTGTCCATTACAGGAATCTCTCCCACGTTGTTTCTCACTGAGGAAACAAGGACAAACATAGTGGTAGACAATGCAGAAGAGTGGTCCTTCTTCAGGTTCTTCGTAGACTATGCATATATTCAGGATCACTAATTTGGTTTACCATATCTATTACATTTGCTTCTGGCTCACATGAAATCATGCCACTGCTTTAGCAGCACCTATCAAGGCATCAATACCCAGAAGATACTTTCTTGCAAGACTCTGGACTGGTGTCATGTCCCACTCAATCAAGGTGGGGGGGGGAAGAAGGGAGTGACACAAGTTTGGTGATTTGCTTGGGTCAGATTAAGGAGATTTACACCATAGTTCCATGACATAAAAATCTTAAAGTGTAGGCAACGTTCTGGATCATCACCCAGGGTTCCAGCAACATCTCACCTGATATTTCCTTGGGGGTCTTTGGTGGTGTGGGCACACCTGTCAGTGTACTCAATTTTTTTTTATTCTTTGCTAAGAGAGGTGTTGCTTGATGTACCCCTCAGTTTGCATGGGAAGCATAGAAAAGTGGTGCTAATTTGCATAGGAAACATAAAGAGGTGGTAACCACCCTTCCTCACATGCATGAGAGGGGGAAGGGTGGAGTTAACCCTTTCCACCAATTGAGTTGGTGGTCACAAAGACCCTGTATTTTATTAACCTTTGCCTGGTAGGCTGCACATATGAAAACTTGCCAAAGGGACAGGGGTGCTTGTCTTCTGATGTACTTCACTCCCACCTTAGCTGGCATATTTTGTCCCCTGTTCTAACCACAAGGCTGCTTCTTCCATCATCTTGTTTGGGTCAGAGAGTTCCTTGCACAATGTTTGAGACATCGACTCATTCAGAGCAGAGTTTGGCAACCAGAAATGAAGACAAATATAAACAGATAGAATCGAGAAGAAATGTGTTTGTGACTGGAAGTTGCCATCTAAAGAATGTGCATTGTGAGATATTCTATGGCTTTATGATATAAATATCAGGATGACTCAGCTTTGTAGATTTTCTTTGGGAATTAAAAAAACCCAAACAAGATCACCTGTAGTACTCTGTCCCATGACACCAGGATAGGGCACAGGATAGGTTATTTATGATTCATAGTGCAAGAATGCTACTTGCTAAATTGCTAACACTATTTTCCGAATTGCTGATAGATCTTTGGAGGAGATATTTCTGACCTGGTTATAATATCTGCAAAAATCAGCAACCAGAGCAGGAAATCTGCTGACCTCATTAATCACTGCATGGAGGCTTTGTGGAAAGATTTATCCCATCAGACATTTGCTTGCTGTGAAATTTAGCCTCCTATTCTCTTGTTTCTCACTCCTGCCTTTCACTAGCACTACTGAAAAAGTGCCCGTTCTGTGAGCATTTGCTTTCCTTTTCTTGACTGACACACACACTCAGTTTGAAGTGCAGATAGCTCTAAAGGTGATTTTAGGATCAATATAAATAAAACTGACATTTTTCTGATAAGGAGTTCTTTGTCATTTTTCTGGATAGGCATAACACTGGACAGGCTTAGAATATGGTGTGGCATATCATGAATCACACCTTCTGTGTTGATATTTTGTATGATTTATTGGATTGCTAAGATTAAGATATAGATGTTCCATGTAATATGTTGCTCGCTGTATATATGGATGCAAAATCATGACTTGTAATAAATCCATGCATTATTCACCTTTGTCTTTTAGGTCACATGTCCTCTTCTACTAATTCATCTCCCTCAGACTTATTCTACTATTAAAAAGGTAAGAAAGGAGACCATCCTTCAGAATCAGGCAGCATTCTAAAACCTCATTCTTTTTCTTCTCAAATGTATGTAGAATTGCTTGCTGTAAAAAACACCCCACTCCAGGTTTATGGTGATAAAAGCTCAGAATATTAATAATTTGTGTTGGCATAAAAGTACAATGTTTTTTAAGTAATGTAAAATCTCACAGAAGTCCTAGTTGTAGGTAGACAACACTGAATATTGTGGCAAGATTTTTTTTAGCATGTTAAAGACAAAAGTAGGTTGAGGGCATTCTGTTTATCCTTGAAGCTGGCAGGACAAGATCCAAGTTCAGTCTGAAACTCAAATCTGTGTGACTGCCAAGCTGAAACCAATGAATGCCATCTCTCAGTGGGGCTGTGCTCAGTGCCATGCTGCATGTAGATATGCATTTCTGACTAGTAGGGTGGAGGACAAGGCTGTGATGGTCTAAATTACCATGCAAAACATAAATGTGCTCTAAATGGATCAAGTAACAAAGAAAAATGTAGAATAGAAGATAGAGCAAGAGAAATAAAGGATTAATTAGCAGTAGTGAGAGCAGAACTATAATAAAAGGTAAAAACATTGCTGTAAAAGATGAGTTTTAAAGAAGGAGAAAGTTGCTTTTTTTGCAGTTTTGCAGTGGATCTGCAAGTGATATAGAAAATATGCATTTCCAGCAGTCAACTGGGGACTCCAAGAAAGATGTTAGAGTCAAAACCAGAACTGCTCGATAATCTAACAACAAAAAGTTAAATGTGGGTGGTTTTATTTTGTAGTTTCGTAACTGGCAATTCACAGGGTGTTGGTCACTTTAATGTTGCAGAGCTGCCATGTGTACATTTCAGCATACTGAAACCACCAGACTCCCATAGGAGATTGCTAAGATAATTCAGATTCCAGATGGCAAGAAGGAACTAGCAGTTTTATGAGGATTCTCTTTGACAAGCTATAAGTATTTCATTGACATTTATAACTATTTTTTATTAGATATGAAGTGTATTTGAAACTCATTTTGCTTTTACTTAGTAGTATTTCCTGCTCTCATCTCTACCCAGGGATTGCTTCTCTGTTATGCTCAAGTTAAAATAAAACCAAGATGATTCAGCTGTAAAAAAACCCTATACAACAGACTCCTTCTTTGCCTAGTAAACCTTCTTGATGTGACCTAATACTCCCTAGGCATAACTGTCTCCTCAAATAACAAACAATTTCTAAAATAAAAAGCATTCCAATTTTCCTGTATACTCAAGTTATGTGAACAATCACAATGTTGATGAAATCAAACAGATCTAAGGCATACAATGCTGGATATCTAATGCTATCCAACAATAGCTAGAACACAAGCCTCCAACCCAGGCAGAGGTACAGCTTGTGCATGGACATGAAAAAGTTCACTGACTAAAGGATTAATTCGGTAAAAGTTAAAGAGAAGTGAATCTAGAATAAGTAGTTACACACAGAAACACATCCATATTTATTCGCATCCATATTATGTATTTGCAGAGTTCAACAGGCTAATAAGTAGCATGATGAGCTATTCATCATGAATCACTGAAGGAATTTACTTCTTGTTTTCCTAGTGTGAATTACTAGGAGTCATATCACAGTTTCTGTGATTTTTTCATTATTCAAAAAAATGCACTGAATGTCTTGAACAAATAACATTTCAGTGTACACATTTTCATATTTATGAATATTCATGTATCATTTACTAGTTTTTAGCTTATTCAGAAATTCAGATTTCATCTATGTTGTTGACACATTTGGACATACTGATGTATCCCTATACCCTGTCTAAAATTGACGATTTTTACAGGTGGATTTCTGGGGTAGATATTTACATCAGCACCTTAGAAATATTCTGTGCATTGTTATTCTGAAAGGACATACTTAACATTCTCTGGATACTGTCTTCAGAAGATGTCTTTGAATAATTTTCTCTTCTTGCTAGATTATTTACAGAAAATGAATAAAGCAGTCCAAGTAAAAACTGGATCGAAACAATTTCCCATTATATCACTCCTCTTCTTCCCTGAAAGCAGCTTTTTTCAAAGTTATCAAAACATACAGAGCATCGTGGATGGATTGTTGTATGGCCATTATTAACATATATAGATAAAAACGCAAAATGAACAATCAAACTTCAATTTGAAATTATTTCCCCTTGAAAAGCTGTTCATTGTACTTTCTTTATTTGCCATTTCTTACTTTAACTTTGTATTTCATTCCATCCACCCTTGTCAATGTCTTGTTTAGGATCCAGTCCTAAAAAACTTTAGGATCCAATCTTAAATTTGTGTCTCTCAAAGTCTCCTGTAGTTACCCTTAATTCAACACTGATCACTCTGTTGTGATAATAGATGTTACTGATGTGCAAAGAATAAAGACTGAGAAACTGTATGTTTATTTTTAAGAGTTTTCATCACACTCAGATCAGGGAAGATGAGGCCTCATAGGCTTTATTTTTGTGCAGGGGGGAACATAATGAAATTCAACAAGGGCAAGTGTAGAGTCCTGCACCTGGGGAGGAATAACCTAATGCGCTAGTACAGGTTAGGGATTGACCTGCTGGAAATCGGCTCCATGGAGAAGGACCTGGCAGTCCTGGTGGACAAGTTCAGCATGAGCCAGCAGTGTGCCCTTGTGGCCAAGAAGGCCAGTGGTATCCTGGGGGCCATTGAGAAAAGTGTGACTAGCAGGTTGAAGGAGGTTCTCCTCCTCCTGTACTCTGCCCTAGTGATGCCACAGCTGTAGTACTCTGTCCAGTTCTGGGCTCCACAGTTCAAGAGAGACAGTAAAGTAGGAAAGAGTCCAGTGGAGGGCTAGAAGAATGATTGGATGATAGGAGAATATCTCTTATGAGAAAGGGCTTAAAGACCTGGCATTATTTAGCCTGGAGAAGAGAAGACTGGGTGTGGGGGGGTTCTCAATACTTATAAATGTCTAAAGGGTGAATGTCAAGAGGATGGGGTCAGTCTCTTTTCGGTGATGCCCAGTGATAAGACAAGGGGAAATGGGCACAAACTGGAACACAGGAAGTTCCACCTAAACTTAATGAAAAACTTCCTTATTTTGAGGGTGATGGAGCACTAGAACAGGCTGACCAGATAGGTTGTGGAGTCTTCTCCTCTGGAGACTTTCAAAACTTGCCTAGGCAAGTTCCTGTGCAATCTGCACTAGGTAAACCAGCTTTAGTAGAGGGATTGGACTAGATCACCTCTAGAGGTCCCTTCCAACCCCTATCATTCTGTGATCATCTAGTTCCAACCCCCCTGTCATGAGAAGGGACACCTTTCAGTAGACCAAGTTGCTCAAAGTCCCATCCATCTTAGCCTTGAACAGTTCCAGGAAGAAAGCATCCACAATCTCTCTGGGTAACTTGTTCCAGTACTTCACCACCCTCATAGTGAAGAACTTCTTCCTTATATCTAATCTAAATCTACCTTCTTTCAGTTTAAAGCCATTACCTCTTATCCTATCACCACATGCCTGTGTAAAAAGTCCCTTTCCAGCTTTTCTATAGCCCCCATTTAGGTATTGCAAGGCTGCTATAAGGTCTTCCTAGAGCTTTCTCTTCTCAGGCTGAACAAACATAACTGTCTCATAAAGGAGGTGCTCCACCTCTCTGATCATCTTCATGGCCCTTATCTGGACCCACTTGAGCAGGTCCACGTCATTCTTATGCTAGGCTTCCCATAGCTGAGCACAGTACTCCAGGTGAGGTCTCACCAGAGCGGATCGGAGGGTGAGAATCATATCCTTCAGCCTGCTGGTCATGCTTTTTTTGATGCAGCCCAGGATGAGATTGGCTTTCTGAGTTGCAAATGCACAAAACCCTCAAGTCCTTCTCCACAGGGCTGCTCTCAATCCACTTATCACCCAGTCTGTATTTGTGCTTGGGATTGTCTTTACCCAAGTGCAGGACCTTGCACTTGGCCTTTCTGAATTTCATGAAGTTTGCACAGGTCCATCTCTTGCTTGTCAAATGCACCACATAGCTTGGTGTCATCAGCAATCTTGTTAAGTGTCCACTCGATCCCCCTGTTCGTGTTGACAACAAAGGTGTTGCACAGTACCAGTCCCAACACAGACCCCTGAAGAATACCACTTGTTACTGATCTCCACTCAGACACTGAGCCATTGACTGCAACTCTTTGAGTGCAACCATCCAGCCAACTCCTTATCCACCAGTTGGTCCATCCATCATATCCATATCTCTCCAATTTAAAGACAAGGGTGTCATGTGGGATAGTGTCAAATGCTTTGTACATGTCCAGGTAGATGACGTCCTTTCCTCCTCCCTTATCCACTAGCGCTGTAACTCTATTGTAGACAGGCAATATTTGTGCTTACTGAAGATATGTTGGCTGTCACTGATCACCTTCTTATTTTCCATGTGCCCTAGCATAGTTTTCAGGAGGATCTGCTCCATGATCTTGCCAGGCACAGAGGTGAAACTGACTGTCCTGTTGTACTCTGAGTCTTCCGTTTTTCCCTTTTTAAAAGTGAGGGTTATGTTTCCCCTTTTCCAATTAGTAGGAACTTCACCAGACTGCCATAACTTCTGAAGTATAGTGATATTGGCTCAGTCACATGATCTGCCAGTTCCTTCAGGACCCATGGATGCTTTTCATTGGGTCTCATGGACTCAGATTCCTTAGATGGTCTTGAACCTGATCTTCTCATACAGTGGTCATTTCTTCATTCTCCCTTGGCCTTGGCCTTCTGTGACTTGTGGGGTGTGGCTGGAACACTTGCCAGTGAAGACTGAGGCAAAAATATCATTGAGTATCTCAGCCTTCTCCATGTCCTGTATAACTAAGTGTCCTGTTTTCTTCCAGAGAGGGCCCACATTTCCCCTAGTCTTCCTTTTATCACCGACATACCCGGTGAGGCTTTTCTTGTTGCTGTTGATGACCCTGGCCACACTTAATTCTTTGGCTTTCCTAATCTGATCCCTGTCTGCTTGGACAATTTCTCTGTATTACTCACACATTACCTATCATTGTTTCCACCCTCTGCTGTTTTATTTTTAGACTAGTATTTTTATAGACCTTTTTCCTCTCAGATTGGTTTTCCACATGTTTATTTTGCTGTCATTTAGTCTGCTTATCTTAAAGGAAACAGTTGTTGACATTTTTCTATCCACTTTTCCTGTAGAATTATTCACTGACTGTGTAACTGCTTTTTTTTTTTTTTTTTCTTATTGACATTGGTGTTGTGTTCTAAATACCTTTTTCATTTATGTTTTTATTTGTAGCAGTTCTGCTTTACATATTTTCACCTCTGAGCAGGTGACAACTTTCCAGGAGAACATGCCTCCCTGCCACTTCTTTTGATACCAATATCAAGGTAATGGTAAAATTTTTTTAGCCACTCATTCTTTTCTGTTGCCTTTCTCCCCAATACACCATTGTTATTTTGGACCATTAGTTTTATTTTCTAAGCAAACAGTACTTAAAATTGAGTAAGTGAAATGGTAAAAAATCAGTCCCAAAAAATTCAAGTTCTGTATTGAGATAAAAATATGTTTAAAAGGTATAAGTATAGGTAGTAAGTAAGTATCAAATGGGCAGAAAATGTTCTTAGGCCATATGAATGTATTTTTTATCATAACTAACTGTTCAAATCTGTGAACAGAGAGTACAAATAGCAAAATTTTTCAACTGCTTTTAAGAATCAATGACTCTGAAAGGAATTGAATTTTTGTGGATAACTAGTTGTGTCTGAGGTGATGTGTTTTGCCATAGCTAAGAGGGAAAATGGGACTTTTCTTTATGTAAGATAGGAAATACAGAGTAGGAAGATGGCATGGCTTCTATAAATGGCAGTAATGAGACTGGGAGACTTTATCTGGTTACAGTGTCCCTGTGTTTTTATACATATATATATATACCTGAACAAAGTGGAAAGGGTCTAGAGAAATGCTTATGGTTGGTCTGTGATCTGCAGAACCTATAGGGTAGCAACAGCCTAGTGATTCAGAAGCTATTTAGCTGACAGGGGAACAAGAAGGGACTTAGTCTATGGACAGAATGAGGTAATCTCTTGGTGTTTCAGATCATTTTGACCAAACTGCAGAAAACACAGTGTGGAGAAACTTATTTTGTTTCCCCCCCCCCCAGCAAAACAAGCAAAGACTGCCTGTATTGTCCAACTATAAAAGACTCTCAGTAGAACCTTTGGACTTGTTCAACCTTTTAAGAGTTTCAAAATGGAAATGTAAAAATTATTTTATAGTACAAATTACATTTTCAACTTTGTGTTGGTTAGCAAAATCAACTCCAGATTCTGAATGATTGCAACTGAAAGGAAATCAGACTACTCGATAAACAAATTGCTGTTCAAAAACTTTTTTTGCAGCTTATCCACAGACATAAGTTCAAGAACATCTCCAATAACAGACTGTTATGTAATTTAGAAAAAAACCCTCAAAACATAGCTAATGATATCCATCAGATGAGAAATGTAACCAGCTAAATTCAAGACAGAAAACATCCTTCCCTTTCCACTTTCTCCTCTCCCCTTCTGTATCTCCTCAATTAAACACTGGAATAGTGAACCTCTCCAAAAATCAGAGGTTGATTGCTTAGAATGTTTGAACAGCTGGACAGTGCACTCAACAGCACTGTACAGCTGGACAGTGAAACAGATAATTTAAAGTCAGTTCTTTTTAGCTTGAAATTTGAATAACACATACTTGATTTTGGATACTGATGTTCTAAAGAATAAAAACCAGACATAATTAATGAAAAGTTTGTGCTGATCTGTCTTCTAAGAATAAACAGAAGAAAAAATACTTTCATGATAGTTTGAACTACAGTTTGAACTATGTCTGCCCGTTATGAAAAGAAGAATAAAACCTGTATCAATTAAAATATATTAATTTAAAAGAACCACGGTTCCTTTGTACCATTTTCAAAATAGTGACAGATTCAAGAGAAAATTCACGAAGTTTTCTATGTTTTAAATTCTGTTACAGTAGCACAGAATTTTAAATTTCACAATTTTTCTTGAATAAATATGAATAATGATAATAACAATAAATATAAATAAAAAATAAATATGAAACATCAGAATATCCTTCCATAGCGACATTTTATATTTATAGATAAATGAGCTATTATTTCATGGTGAAGAAATTACTTTAAAACACAGAGAAAATAAAAAAACTTCACAAGTTCCATTCCAGTCCAGGTGGCCAAAATTAATTTTCAGTGCTCATGAAATCATTAATTCCTTGTTCCTTTTTTATACTGAAAGTAATGGAAATTTTATACTAATGACAATCTGTTCTGATTAACCATACCTAAGTTTTTGACATGTAAGTTAAAAGCTTGTCTAGTCACAATTTGCAGCTTTCTCTCCTAAATATACTTTTGTTCATTCTTTGCAGAATCTTACTGGTAGATGACTTTTTTCCTGGAAAAAAATAAATAATTAAAAAAAAAATTAAAAATGGCAACAGTCAACAACTGTCAAGTGGCATTCCAGCTGTCACTAACATAACTGCATGTATCAAATTATTGTATAGGTGATAATGGCACTGACACAATTAAGTCATTTTTTAGAAGGGGCAGTATCTACACTAGTATGTAGTGTAGTATAGTCAGAGCAGTTCAAAAATTTTCTGAGGACTCAATACTCTGTTTTATTTCAGACTAGCTCTTCTCTAGTACTATTCACTAAATGCCTAGTAGTTATTGAAGATAATTTTAATCCCAGGGTGAATCTTTTAGGTTTTTTTTTTTTTTACAAATAGATCTTATTTAGTATCTCCAAAATGACTTGAAGATACAAATCCAAACATTATAAATAGGCACCATCAGGAGTTTTCCTTCAAAAGCACTCTACTGGTCTGACCTAAAATTCTGACATAGATGCACTCTACATCTGTTTTCGTTTTTTTTTTTTTTTCCTACCTTTATAGCAACAGATTGGGAGTTAAGATCAGAGATCTATTTTGCAGACATAACTTTAGACTTCTCTCCTTTAAGAAACAAGCAAGCAGTGTAATCCTCTGCATCAACTTCAACCTGTTAGGCTTACAAAATTAGACCTGAAAGGAGCACACCTTTCTCCTTTTCTGTGATATTGACACTGGCAGTGTTCAAGATGCAAATAAGAGAGTAGCTTTGGTTCAATTGTGGCTGCAGAAACAAACAGTGAAAGAGGCAGGGTGATTAATTGCATTCCCTGCACTTTCACAGTTCTTCCAGAAGCTGATAGGTATTTCTCTATGAAATAGAGAAATCTCTCAGAGATTACTAAAATATGTCCTTTTTTTTTTTAATTAAAAGTGTACATTGACACATGTTAAATACTTCGACCCCCCAAACAAATTCCATGTATAAGAAAAAAAAAGAAAAGAAAAGAAAAGAAAAGAAAAGAAAAGAAAAGAAAAGAAAAGAAAAGAAAAGAAAAGAAAAGAGAAAAGAGAAAAAAGTGGTATGAACTACAAGCACCTCAAGCAACAGATAGATTAGGTCTATTGCAGTTCTTTACATGATTATAAGATGAAGCATTCACATTCCCCAGAGAGAAACTTGAACCTCCTCTTTTACAGTTGCCTTGATTCCATAATTTGGCTGTGGTAATTCTCCCTCTTTCCTAAAAATCTTGTTTTCTATCCTTTAGTCCTATCATTAGCAGAGAGATGAGTGGATCCATTGTAGTGCCTACTGCCAAGAATATTTCTGCATTTACTTTAAAGCAGAACTTTACTATCTATGGCCTATGCACTCTATGTCTAATGATTTACTTCTGCTCTATCCTGTTCTTTCCACGTGTCCCTTAAATGTAAGCATGAATATTTAATAGGATAGAGATGGTCAGTGTCTGAAACATGGTCACGTTCAACTACGTAACAGAGTGAACACTTGCTTCACAAGTTTTGTGATGATGCCCTATCAAGTGTACAGATGGTGACATAATGGGTTGGGACTGGTGTGTAAGTCCTTATGTGGCTTCATTTTAGGTCCACCCCAGGGAATATGGTGCTTTAAAGGATCATTGCGTATCATGCAGAAGAACAAAAACTTAATATTCCCCTATAAATTCCTGTAACAAGGTTTCTGTTTCATTCTCCAGGTACTACCACCTCTCTGACTTTGTGAACTCAACAACAGTGAGAGAAAACAGGCTTTCAGAATCACAAAACCAGAGAACAGTTGAGCTGGGGAGGGACCTCTGGAGATCATCTAGTTCAACCCCCTGTGCAGATGAGAGTCACCAAGTACAGGATGCTCAGGACCATGTCCAGTTGAGTTTTTCTGTGAGATGACAGAGGCAGGACACAGGATCAAACACAAAACCATGGCTGAAATGCAAAGAGTAAATTTATTCTCTTTACCTCAGAAATCAGGGAAATCTACGCAGCAGCACCCAGGTGGAGGCACACAGTGAGAACACAGGCACCGTGGAGCTTGGTCCCTGCTAGAGAGCAAAAAAAGCTTTCAAACGTGCTGCTTTGTCTTGTATATTAAGGATTCTTGCAGGTGTAGTTTTCCACTGTGCTTAGACTTTTCCCACAACAGGGCAGGAATCTCAAGCACATTTGCCAAGATGCCTCTGAGTCCTTCACAGATCTGTACTATCTAAACACAGTGCTACTTGTCAAACATATAAATCTAGGCAACAATTATTGTGATATATGTATTTTTCCACATTCCATTTGCAAGTCACTCAAGTGTGCTTACAATCCTCCTCACCAATCTTCCATTATTTTCCCATAGTTTTGAATCAGGTGGAAAATCCACAACCTACTTGCTCCAGTATCTGACCACCTTCATAGTATTTTTTGTTTTCTTTTATATAAGTAGAATTTCTCATTCTCAAATTTCAATTTATGTCCAAATCATTGTCTAGGGTCTATTGATTGTATTGTCCAATCCACTGACTGAAAGGAGAACTTAAATATTCTGCATGCATAAGGACACCTACATCTGGATATCTAAATGCAAGAGTCTAATCTTGAACTGAATCCTATTTCATGTATGTGTAAGTTAAGATCTGTAAATCTTAAGGGGATGATAAACTGCTTGAGAAAATCAAGCAAGTAGGTAAACAAAAACATGTCACAGTGCACAGGAGACCATATTAACAATGGTAATTTAGCAATGTAACTTACTTAATTGCTTAAGTGTGAAATTCATAGTAAGACTTAACTGGAATTTTAACAAGAAGACAACATTAAGTCGTGTTACTGCTAGTTATTCACTAGAGCCAATGAATTTGGTTTATTACCAAAGTTGTGAATATAAGGTAGTTTCTGAGAAGCTGTTCTGAGAGGTTCCCAGATGGTGTACTTCTCCATGTAGTAAAAGAAACCATATGTTTTCTGTCTAAATTACTTTCTGCTTTAAACTAAAGAAAATAATAGCAGAATAGAACATCATTAAAGGCAGAGATCTTCACCTTCATCAGGTTATATGTAATATAGAGTTATACATGAGTTACCAAGGTCTCACCACATCCTTCTCAAAAGACAAGTAGCAATAAAATGGTGTCCTACCTTCACATCTGTTGACAATATTCTACAGTTTGAGTGATTAGGGACCCAAATGCCAGCAGAAGCCGTTAGAAGCCATATGCATTTCTGACAAGACAGCTAGGATTCAATCCCAGTTCTCAAATCAAGGACATGCATTGGCTTACAGTTTCATTGTTTAGGATTAGCCTCCTTTTTAGCAGATTTGTCTCAGAGAGCTGAAGTGGACCAAAGTTGTATGCAGTAACAAGATGATGATTAACCATAATGGACAATCAGGTCCTGATTTTACTGCTTGAAGTTCTTTTATTCATAGATGTAGATTTTATGACCTCTTTTTGCAGCTCAGTTGGTACTTAAGGAACAGGACTATGAATGAGAATATGGTTCATTATAGTCTTTAGAGGTGCTGGAATTTTTTTTTTTTTTTTTACATAGTGCAATCCACCAATATGACAGATTCCCAAGCAAGCTCTGAGCGAGATATCAGGTCTCTGCAGAGATATTAGCTAAAGAAGTATAGGCATTTTAGAGTAGTGATTTGTCCATTCTAATTAGCCCTGCTTAGGCAAATGAATCCAGTAATTCAGTTATACTTCTTCTAATAGTGATACTTTGTTCAAATTATTCCATTCAGATTCAATTGCTGATAATATTTTAGTAAAATGTATGATATGTGGGGACCTCTTCTCAGTAGGTTATAGTAACTCTAAAACCAAAAATGGAGGTTTTTCATGTGAAGTAAATCATTTTGCAAATGGGTATCAAAGAAAGCACCATTTTAAGCTCCAGTTAGTAAAAAAATTCACAGAACTGAGAGCATACTTTGCATCCTGCAGAGATATAAAACTCAGCTCAGTTCCAATTATAGAACACAATGATCAGTATCTTTGCAACACAGTACACATGTGATGATTATGTGATAATACTGTCACTAGGAAGTGTTTACCCAGTACAGGCCAAACATCTGTCTCTTGTCCAAGAACCCTATACAACTTACTGTTCATAAACCAAACAATAATTCCACCAATACTCCTTTAAGATACTTTTTAACATATAGGAGTTAGGATCCATCTATGGAACTCTACCTCAGGGACCACGGTCAAATGATATAGCTGATTCTAAACTGTGTTAATGTGACTTGTTCTGTTAAATCCTGGCCCATTTGTGTTCATTTAATAGCAGCTGCCAAAGAAAACCCAGAAGTAAAATAACCCAGCCCCAAGCTGTAATTAACCTCCCATGGCAGATAGGCAGACACAGGGAGTCCTGTATTTCACTCCTACTCTGTGCCACTATCAACCCTGTCAAGAATGACCTAGACAAAGAGCCATCCAAACAAAAGTGCAACTAGAATCAGAATGTGCTATAACTAACATTGTGGGAAGCCTTGGCTTGTCTGAGGGATTAGAATGTGAGTTAGATAAACAACCTTGAGTGAACATCGTGTGTGTGTGTGTGTGTGTGTGTGTGTGTGTAGGAGAGTTGTTGGAGCAACTCGTCAAGTGGTGACCTCAAAGGAGGGAAGGAGCTGCGGAGGTGAGGTGTTGGAGAACCTCGTCAAGTAGTGTCCCCAACCAATCCCTGGACTGCGGAGAAAGCAGTGGAGACGGAGGCCAGTGCAGCTGAGAGCAGCAGTAGAGCTGCTAAGTCAGTGGACAGATATTTGACACCTGATGTAGTAGGTGAGCCAGTGGGAACATGGGAGGGTCTCTTGGTAAAGAAGAGACCAGCGTTTGAAATGTGTGAAAGAAAAAAAAAAACAAAAAACAAAGGGACTTAAATTGTAGTAAAAAGAATGGCTTATGAGAAAAAAAAAAGGACTCAGATTGCAGACAAAGAACAGCTTCCAAGTCTATACAGCAACAGCATTTAGCATCCGGCTGTGGGAGTAAATTAGGGAAAAGTTGATTTTGATAGTGCTACCCGTGGATGTAAGGACTGGGACTATTATCTACTTGGTGCTTGCTGCTAGAAACATTAGAAGACCTTAAAAAGTGGTGAGATGGCGATCAATAGTTAGAAGCTTACCAGTGCCATTACTGTGCCTGTTGATACACCCACCCTCCCAAAGGAGCCCAGAATTGAGCCACTGCTCCCCCCACCTCCTTTGGACAGTAAACAATCCGTGGCTTATGGGGGGAGGGGCCCCTTGTCAGGTGATACAGTTCTTCATCACACCCCACTGCCACCAGAAGAGCCCAGTGCTCGGTGGGACCTTGGAGCGGGGGAAGGGAAGGGGCTATCCCAGAACCGACATCACCTGGTGAGGCACAGATGGAAGCTCCCCTGCAGGGGTGCTCAGAGTGCCACTGCTGGCAACGGACCCTTCCGCCTGCTCAGGTTACTGCTGCCCTGCGCGATCCAGCTGATTTCTGTCATCGAGTAAAGCACAGGCGTTATAAGAGGGTAATGGGAACTCTGTCACCATTCCCAGAACCGAGAGAGGTGGCACTGCTGCGCTTGAAAAAGGGGGAGACCTGTGGTATTTGTGGTTTTTGCAGCTAATGCTCAGGGAGGCCAGGATGAGCTTGTCATCTTTGCATGGAGGGTGATACAAGATTTACCGAAGACTACAGCCCAGTGTGGCCGCAATTCTCCTGCTATGAGTCACGTACTACTCCTTATTATGAAGCTAGTGAAGAATCCATACAGAACTGCACAGCTGGGCACAATGCTTGCAATGATCAACAGTGGAAGAGCTGAACATTTTGTGGATGTTGCCTATATGCTTGTGCCATTGTATTGGTATTGGTTGTGGGAACACTTTCATTCTTTTTATTGGGTATTGTGAGTTTTGGGTTAGATGTGTTGAACTATAGTATCTGTGTGAGACTGATCATGGCTGATGTGAGACTTTCTGTGAGACTTTCTGGTCTGGCTCAAAGGGGAATCAAGTGATGATTGAAGGGCCTGCTGAAAGCAGGCATATTGGTATTGGTAATTACCATCATTTGTATTGCTCCATGTATGCTATCCTTGATGCAAAGGGCTCTGCAGCAGGTAGTGAGCATGGCCCCTTTGTTAAAAAATACAAAAAGGGGGAATTGTTGTGGGAAGCCTCAGTTTGTCTGAGGGATTAGAATGTGACTTAGACAAATAACCTTGAGTGAACGCCTGTGTACACTTGAGGAGGCCAGAAAGTCCTGGGAAAAGAACCACCGGTTTACAAACGGAGAAAGCTTATCAAAGCTATAACAGAAAGAGAAAAGCATCTAATTGTGGACAGGTGGTCTTTGTTTAGGGCAATCAGATATGGGCACTTATTATTAGAAGGATTATAAAAGGCCTTGCAGCCAGGATAGTTTGCGTGTGTGTGTGCATGCGTGTGCGTGCGCTGTCTCAACAATGACATGTTGAGCCATACACCGACAAACTAACCCACCTGTTACTACTGTTCTTGTTGTTATGGTCCCTGATACATACAAAACAGTCACTTTTTTTCCTCAAAAGAACACAAATGTAAGATTCTATTAACATTCTCCTTGCTTTAGGTTCACAGAATCACAGAATTTCCTAGATTGGAAAAGTCCTTTAGGATCATCCTGTCCAATCATTAAGCTAACAGTGACAAGACCCTGACTAAACCATATCCCTAAGCATTATGTCTGAACATCTAATACCTTCAGAGATGGGGACTCAACCACTTTCCTGAGCAAGCCATTCCAGTGCCTGGTAACCTGTTCAGTAAAGAAATTCTTCCTAATGTCCCATCTAAACTTCCCTTAGTGCAACTTAAGACCATGCCCTCTTGTCCTGTCATTTGTTACTTGGTTGAACAGACCAACCCCCACCTCTCTACAGGTTCCTCCTGTCAGGTAGTTATAGAGAGTGATAAGGTCTCTCCTCAGCCTCCTCTTCTCCAAGCTAAACAACCCCAGTTTTCTCAGACACTTTTCATAAGACATGTGCTCTAGACCCTTCACCAACTTTGTTGCCTTTCTTTAGACACACTGTAGTACCTCTGTGTCCTTCTTGTAGTGAGGGGCCCAACACCGAACACAGTACTCAAGATGTGGCTTCACTAGGGCCAAGTACAGGGGTAAAATTAATTCTCTGGTCCTACTGGCGACACCATTCCTGATACAGGCCAGGAGTCCACTGGCCTTCTTGTCCAGCTGGGCATACTGCTGCCTTATGTTTAGCCAGTTGTTGATCAGCAACCCCAGATCCCTCTCTGCTGAGCTGTTCTCTAGACACTCCTCCCCGAGCCTGTAGTGCTGCCAGTGGTTGTTGTGGCTCAAGTGCAGAACTCAACATTTTCCCTTATTGAAACTCATACAATTGGCTTTGGCCCATTGATCTAGTCTGTCTAGATCTCTCTGCAGAATCTCCCTACCCTTGAGCAGATGGACTCTTCCACCCAGCTTGGTGTCATCTGTGTATTTATTGAGGGTGCACTCACTCTATCCCCTCATCCAAATCATTGATAAAGGCATTAAACAGAACTGGTCCCAATACTGAGTCCTGGGGGACACCATTTGTGACCATCTGCTAACTGGATTTAAATCCATTTACCACCACTCTCTGGGACCAGCCATGCAGACAGTTTTTTACACACTGAAGAGTACACGTATTCAGGCCATGAGCAACCAGTTTCTCCAGGAAAATGCTGTGGGAGATAATGTCAAAGACTTTACTGAAGTCCAGGTAGACAACATCCACAGCCTTTCCCTCATCTACTAAACAGGTCACCATGTTGTAGAAGGAGATCGAGTTAGTCAACCAGGACCTGCCCTTCATAAACCCATGCTGACTGTGCCTGATCATGCAATTGTTCTGCATATAATGCATGATGGTACTCAGGATGATCTGCTCCATCAGCTTCCCTGGAACTGAAGTCAAACTGACAGGCCTGTAGTTTCCCAGATCCTCCTTCCGGCCCTTCTTGTAGATGGATGTCACAGGAGCTAACTTCCATTATGATGGGACCTCCCCAGTCAGACAGAACTGCTGAAAAATCATTGCAAGTAGCTTACTGAGCACCTCTGATAGCTGTCTCAGAAGTTTTGTGTGGATTCTATCCAGTCCCATAGACTTGTGTACATCTAAGTGGTGCAGCAGGTCGTGGACCATCTCTTCCTGGATTGCAGGGGCGCAGAGAAAGAACTTGGAAGCCACACATGACCAGTGTGATCACAGTGGATGACCCTTTATTGCGCATCACACCTGGCTTATATAGCTCAAGCAATTAGTCATGCACGCAAAGCAACTCATAATTGGTTATATTATAATGTCCATAAAGTGTCCACACATTCTTTCTTGATTGGTCCTAGATAAGCGTTCAAGCGGCAAGCATTCTATAGTGGTATCTTGTCCTACTCGGAACTGTGCGGTGCGTCTTGCCTTCCTTGTGACACGCACCATCTACCATCCTTTCATCAAACTCAGCTTGTTATCCCTGAAGCAATGGGTTGTAGTTTGGATTGCCCACATGTCCCTTTTTAAGTAGGTATCCCACACAGGGGTATCATTCTGCTCCCAGTCTCTGTCTTCTAATCTCAAGGGACTGGATTCCCAGATTACAACTGGTCTTTTTACTAAACACTGAGGCAAAGAAGGTGTTAAGCACCCCAGCCTTTTCCTCATCCCTAATTACCATGTTTCCTCCTGTATCTAATATAGAGGATAGAGGCTCTTCCTGGCCCTACCTTTATTGCTAATGTATTTATAGAGAAATTTCTTGTTGTCTTTTACAGCTGAAGCAAGATTAATTTATAGCTGTGTTTTGAACTTCCTAATTTTCTCCCTGCATAGCCTCGCAACGTCTTTGTAGGCATTCTGTATGGCCTGCCCCTTCTTCCAAAGGCTATAATTTCTCATTTTTCCCCTGAGTTTCAGCCAAAGCTCCCTGTTCAACCATGATGGCCTTTGCCAAAAGCTTGTCATACAGCTCATGGGGACAGCCTGCACATTTAAGACTTCCCTCTTGAAGAGTGTCTAGCCCTCCTGGACTCCTGTGCCCTTCAGGGCTTTCTTCCAAGCGACTGCTGTCAAGCAGTCTCTTAAGTCAAAGTCTGCTCTTCAGAAGTCCAAGGTGGCAGTTCTGCTGCCCCCCATCCCACTTCTCTAATAATGGAGAACTCAATTATTTCATGATCACTGTGCCCTAGACAGCCTCCAACCATGACATCACTCACCAGTCCTTCTCTGTTCAAAAAGAGCAGGTCAAGGAATGTACACTCCCTGGTAGGTTCAGTTGCCAGCTGTGTAAGGAAGTTATCTTTGACATACTGTAGGAATCTCTGGAACTGTTTCCTCTCTGCTATGTTCTATTTCCAGCAAATATCTGGGAAGTTGGAGTCCCTCTTTCCATTCTGCCTTCAGTGATATCTTTTACAAAAGATAATTAGTGCCATGAATGAGCCATCTGCATCACTCATGTTGATTTTCTGCTCCCTCCAGAGCTGAACCTTTAGCCTTTAGCTTAGCCATTTGGTGCCTATGAGACTAGTTGTATGTCACAGTCATTGACAAAGATAAATAATGACGCTCTACTGAAGTAAGCAGAAGCTATTAATAAAAATAATGTGACATGGGCTGATCTGAACATTTCTTACTGGTAAGCTTCTTAAACAAAACTCAGACCTTCTATTAGAACTAAAGTTTCACCATAGAATCTCAAAAAAGAAAAAAAAAAAAATTAAACCATGCATAGCCTGCTTCTGTCTCTGTATGGTGTTTAGTTACAGCAGTCATGATAGGATGTATAGCCAGATTAGGAGATCTGTTGCTGGATTTTTCAAGATGTGAAGCAAGTGCAAGCTTTATCTTTACCGATTTCAGCAAAACATGCCAGCTAAATGACAAGAACTTTTCTTGTTGTCTGCCACTTTGAAGAACTATACAGAAAATATTTCAAAGTACCTCCTCTGCCAAACCCTGTTTTCCTTAAATCAGCTCCTTTTTAGTCATAAGAGAGAAATATCAATAAAAGATGATTCTGTATCAGCATGTCTTGTCATCCAATGGTTTTGTTCACTTATTTCAATGCACTGAGATTTCAGTTCCTAAAGTTGGTGTCAGAAATTCTCCTAAACTCTTTTAGCAGGATGCTCTGGTTTCTCTATGCAGCTTCTTGCACAAACAGCCTGGAGAGTTGGTAGCTGTCAAAGGATTGACCCCTCAGGGGTGTCTAGCTAGTATTTATTGATCTTCAGCTCCTCTGGGCTGTTCAGGCAGTTTAGAATAGTACATTAGCCAAAATCCTTCATCAGCTGCACTTCCTAGTGTCTCATTGTGAGAGTCACGATGGAGGTGCATCATTATAAAAGTTCAAGAAGGAGGATAAAATGAGGTACAGTAAAGGGCAAGTGAACTGAGGGAACTCATCACTTTTTTTTTTTTTTTTTTTTTTTCTCTCATTCTAAGTTGTTAAAATATCCTTATTTCAGTTCCAGTGGCAAAAGATTACTATGAGTATATTGGTTATGAGTAGACTGAATGTTGGCAGAGCATGGAGGAAAGAATAATTCTTTAATAGTGAACATTCAATCATTCTGGTTATCAGGGAAAGGTATTTTCGATATCATGTAAAAATTTAATATGAAATATTAAAATTTAATACCAACAATTAAAATGAAAGAAGCCAGAATTGTCAACAGGCAAGTCTGACAATAAGAAAACTAAATTAAATGATAATAGCTGATGTTAATAATAATTTTTTTTTAAAAAAAAGCAAAATCACCTATCTTTAAAAAGTCTTTTATGTTATTTTGCAATATTCATACCTGAATAATGCCTTCAACAATTAACTTTTTTTACCTTTTCCCCAGAAAAGTTACTTTTTTCAGATTGAAAATGAATGAAAAACACCCAACTGTTTAAGATTTCAATTACTTTAAGCAACAATCCACCAATATACTAAATCTGCTGAAAAAATGGAAGTATGGAGGTATGATTAGTTATTTAAAAGCTTCTTTCCATTTGATGTAAGAAAACAAACAGGAAATTTACCCTTGTAATGTTTTTGTTTTGGTTTGGTTTGTTTTTCTGGTTGGTTGTTTTTATGGATCATTGGCCATTCCAAGATTCTCCAGAATAACAGTTGTATGGACTTCCTTGTAGGTTTGGAGTAAACTCCGGTTCTACTTTCAAGTTCAAATGAGTGGTTGAGACCCTTTCAGGTGGAAATAATGTCTCAAGTTTCTGGTTATTATAATTTAACCATGTTCTGGCATTTTACAAAAATAATTTTCAGATTTCAATAGAACATCTTTCCTTATAAAAAAAAATGTTTTCAGTACTTACTGGGTCTCATCCTGGAAGTCTCACTTAAGAACCAGTCAGAAAACAGTGTCTTTAAAGAAGAGTCCTCTAGTATATTTTTATCCAATATACATGTAGATCCTTGATTTAACTGGAGACTCAACTGCACAAAAGACATTGGATTTTGACAACGAGAATAGCACTTTATGCACACCATTGCCTAACACTCTTCATCAAAGAGAATAGCCGTCGGATGTATGTAGAGAGGTGTTGAGCATTGTCACAGTATTATTACAAAAGAAGAGGATGAGAATAGTGCTTGAATACGAAGAACAATAAATGACTACTGAGAAAAAAATTGTGTGGTATCTTACAATGAAGGCTGTTCTTACATTGCTGTTAAATTTGACAGATGATATTGAGATCTAGTCTTGTTTATTCCTTAAAGAAGAAAGAAAATACTGAACAATATTTTCATTCATATCTATTGTTCAAATACATTTTAAATTCACATAACTTACTTGTTGCAACATCTCTTGCATCTGAAGTCAATGGTATAGTGAATGACTTAAAACATTTGAAGTCTGATGCTGCCAGACTGGTTTTGAACAGAACCATCAGGGAAAATCTGTCACTGTATGTGACATAGAAAGACAAGACATTTAGGTCTTTCAGAAATCCACTCTCACAGAAGACAAATTATTGCAGTGGTTATGTCATAGGATTATTTCCATGCTAATGACATTCTGATGACTCCTAGATGGACCACTCAGATATTTACTGGTCTAGATATAGAAAACTGGTTCAATTTTCCATTCATATTTTTGTTTTATTTGCTTATTGCTTGAAAAATCAGCTATCAGGAGAAGTGTTCTAATAGATTGTTTTTAAGTCAACTTCAGTAGCACAAATTTTAGATCTTGTATACAAAGTGCAGTTCCAGGAGATCTAAGACACATTGAAACTGGATCCTGCAATACTTAAATAAACAGTGTCAGGATGTCTGGTTTATGATATAAGTTAATGAAAGAACAAGGAAAGGAGTGCTACTATTTCTGACAATTCTAGCCCCAGCATCCTCATTAACAGAGCAGAGGCTGACATTTTAAAACCCATTCATAATCGTCTCTGAACTGCACTCTGAAACTAGAACAGCTTTTGCTTCCTCAGTAGTTGTCATGATCTTCCTGAATATTTTGATACCTCACAGCAGAGACTTTGTGTTGTGTGCTGGATTTAGGCTTTATGGCTTCTGTGAATGGCACTTCAAAATATATATAAAATATATAAATATATTTTAATATATCAAAATATATGAAAGTGTCAGAACAACATAAATGTATTAACAGATACTTTAATTAATGTAAGAATGTAGAGAGGGAACAAAAGCATAGATCTTTTATTCATCTTGAAGGCTAATTTAATATGTCTTTATTTAATTGTCTTATGCAAAATACATAAACGACTACAGAAACATCTCAGTAGATATGAAACAAAATCTGGGTGCACAAAATCTTAGCCTTTCTTGAAGAGGTATTAGGATACAAGGATACTTTCACAATTAAAGATTACTTTAAATATCTGGAAAAATGAGTATTGTTGATTCTACAGGAATGTCATGGCTAGAGGAAGAAGATAACATTTCAAGTAAAATGGGAAATGTGAACAAGTATTTCCTAAGTAGACTAGAACAGGTTATTAAAATATGCATCAAAAAATGCATTGTACTAAAACCATATGAAAAGTCTTGGGTTCAGTTCCAAATGCACCAGGGAGTTTTGCAACTTTGCCTTGTCCATCACTGAATCAGAGTAAACAGAGATAAATAAGATTTGTGTATCTAAAGATACCCAAAGACAGATTATTTTTAACAGTCCATTGTGTAGTCTATTTTATAGTGATTCATATAATATGTCTTCCACAAACAAGTCACAGAGACAGTTTGATAATTTAATAAATCATATGGGACTGGTTTCAAATATTTAATTCCACTGTAAAATAGAAATTAGGATAAAATTCAATCCGTTAACAGGGATTTTCTCTACAAATTCAATCATTTTTTCTTGTTTGATGAGAGTCAACTTATTATTCCTTCACTATTCAGTTTCATTATTCCTTTGAATTCCCTCAAAACCTAAAATCAATTGCATTTATTGTTAAAACACTCATTAACATCTTTCAGACATTCTGCATATTTTTCACTTCAAACTGTAATTTAATTTGTTACTGAGTCCTTTGAATCATAAATGCCCAACTTTGGAAGAAGAGCAGCCTAAGGAAAATTATTTTTTGGTCAAGACCTCTGTTACTCTGTTATTTGAGTAAGTTTGTTACAATACCAAAAGAAATAAAAAACACCCCCTACACAAATGACCAAACAGACATAACCCTCAGAAATATCCCAATTTATTTTCTGTGAGATCTCCATGCTTTCCAGATGTATTGTAAAATGAACTTCCTCTTATTCTGGTAAATTTGGATAACACCTTTAGTTTATCTTCATACAGTTTGGATGAGAATCCTGTTTTTGCACTCTTCAAATAACTCAGTTGCAAAAATTTGTCTTCATTTCATCTCATCAACACTTACACCAAGGGAAGGTCTTTCCCTAAAAAATACTCTTTTTCAATGCTAAACTCATGCTTCAGAATCTCCAGTTAAAAATTGGCTATATCTTTTTACTTCCATGTTTTCTCAGATCTACCTTTGACGGGCACACCCAAAACTAGTGGAACAGGAATTTAGTACTAATTTTATATTTTTTTACTCTTAAATAATTGTCTAAAACACAGCGGTAATAACAGTTGCTCACTGCTTAGTCTATCTACACAACTCTTATTCTATGGATGTTCTGTGTTATTGATTACATAAACTCTCATAATGGTTCATATTATTGATCATCTAAACCATGCAGTAGTAGTGTTGCTGTCTGCATGGGTCTATCTGAGTTTTATAAACAGGAAGGCCTTTTTTCTGCTTCACTGTGCCTTAAAATGTTCAAGAGTAGTTTGTGCAGTTTTAAAGGCACTTGTGCATTTATTTTCTTCCTTTCCTTTAAACAGAAATGTCATCAGTGGAATTCTGCAAGCATTCAAGCTGTTACCTGAAGTAGTAACTAGTCAAATTGAATTTACAGTGCACTAAGGTTTATTCATCACATACGTAAGGCTTTATTTATTGAGGAGTTTGAGTGTTTGTTAGAGAGGAAAAATGCACAGACTTTGCTGAGAAAATGTATCCTGGGACACATAACAGTTACAGGTTACCATATGCAGTCCTGTACTACCTGCTGGCAGGTCAAAAGGCTATTGAAGAGTCAGGGTTCATGATACACCTGAAAGGAAATGAGATTCTTGTGCTGACAGCAAACTTGCAGCTTCTACCACCCAATCATTCAGTGATATTAACCTTTGCCCCTTAGTGCTGAATTCTTACTTTCTTATGAAATTATTTGAGTTCTTTTCCTTTGGCTAAGATCTGGTTTAGCTACCAGAATACACTGTGCATAATGATGAAGGATACTACATGCCCAGGCTGCAACGGTTGCCTTATTCCATATGCTCAGCTGCTATTTGGCTTGATTTCTGCTTTTCTCTTTCCTTTCTCCTTTCCCCCTTTGCCCTTTCCCTTCTTCCTTAATTTCTTTTTCTTATACTTGACAGTTTTTCCCATCTCTGAAGGTTGTATATTTTCAGTGACCAGTAATTGATCATAAGTGAGTTGTCTATAGCCCTGGAGCTTTTGTTCTATGCTTTTGTACTTATTTTCAAGGTAGTTAAACTCCTTTAAACTCTACATTGTAACAGGAGTTACCAAGTTACCTTGATTCCCAGAGGAAATTTTTATACCAATTTATTAACAAGTCAAATAGGGTCTAGCCCTGATGACTTGCCAAATTACTGTATGTAAAATTTGTGTAATGCATGCAGCCTTTTACTAGCAATGGCAGTATGGTATTTATGAGCCATAAGAGAACTAAATCTGAGCCTGATTGAAGTTTCAATAATATATGAAAGTGATGGTGACACAGTGCCTGCAATAGTAGGCAACAAGACCATTATCTTCCTTATCAGGTCCTGTCAATTTCTGTCTTCATACATATAATAAGTAGGTTTTGATTAAACATTTCTGTACAATTCCATTGGCTCTTTAGCATAAATCTCTACTTGGGCAAACTATTTTCTTTCCTTTCAGAGTTTTGGGAACCCAGACCAAAACAGGCAATTGAGGTTCAATAAATTACATAAAAATTTCTGCCAAATTTTTAGATCTGTGTATTTCAAAGGGGAGGGGTATTTAAGTTGTTAAACTTTTGATTTAAATGAAACTGTAACAGTTATGCTTTCTTTTTAAGATTAGAATTTCCTGTTTTAGTACTTACACAAAACATATTAACTTTGCAGTGAGCATCACAGAGTTATTAATACCAGAGGGATAAGGTATAGGAAAGTCCGAGACACATAACCTTTTATTTGGTAATTACTGCCCTTTTTTTTATTATCATTATTAGTTTTTAAAACCTCTTGACTTTTAAGCCTTCTCTATCCTTACTGCTTGTTTTGATAATTAACCTGAATCTGTCTCCTTACTTTCCAAGAATTATTCCTAGGAATTATTACACAAATTATTCCTCTGCTGACATTTCTAAAAGCACTATGATAATTGCATGTTTCCCTACAGTAAATCCTCATCTAAACCAAGCCACAGAGGGACACGTTCATAAGGTCAGGCTTAAGATTTGACAACTTTATAAAAAAAAATAAAAATCTTTTTATAGATGGTGGCTGAGACTATAATATTTATCAGTCATTTACAGCATTTTAATCAGTGTCATCTGCAGCAATAAGGAAACAGATGTTCACTGAGTTAAAATGGACATTATATGCAGGAGTTACCAATATGACTTGCTGAGCCACTCACCTGGAATGAGTTCACATCCTTGTTCCATTAAAACAGAATGTATTTTTAAAGTGTGGGTTACCACATGTTATGAGAGCCGTGGAACTACATGATGCTTTGGTGCAGAGGTGTTATTTCTCTCAGAACTTCCATACCGCTTCTCCAGAAATTTCTTGGAATTCTTCCTTGGAATTCATATTCTCTATGAAATGTTCCAAATAATCAGAAAAAGATGTCTTTTTTTTCACATTTTTTGTATTTTTAATACAATATGTATAGAATTTTTTATTTTAATTCGTTGGTGTGTCCAGAATGATATTGAAGAATGTCAAGCAATAGCAAAGATGATAAATGTCTACTTTTCATGTCTATAGGTGTCTATTTCAGTAGCTAAAATGTTTTCTTAAATGTACACACCTACAGAGACAATAATTGTACCTGCTCAGCACCTGGTTTGCCAAAGATAAGTACAAAGAATATAAAAGTTTTGAAGCCCAAAGGGAATCAACTCTGAATTATTTTTAAGAATTATGATCTTAATCTCTCCTGTGGAAAAATATTTGCTGTTTGCAACAATGTTTACTTGAAAAACACTTAAAGATAAGCTTCAACTTCAAAATTATAATCATAGATACATAAAGAAAACAACAGAATTGAAATTAGTGACACATGCTGGTGCTTCCTCCTCTTCAGGTGTGCAGTAGCTCCACAAATTGCTAGCTATTTTACAACATGAGACTAGAAATGTACATGTATTGGTATCACTTTATAGGACTGAATTTTCCCAGAATATGAGACAGACCTTGGATGCAGCTCATGGCATTATACTCACATTGTCACTGTGAGTGACAGTCAATATCACCATTGAATAGCAGAAGGAAAAAGTGGTTTAATGATGAGATTCAAAAGCAGTAAGGAATTGGAATCTGCCTATGCATAGTCAGATGCTCAAACCAGACAGTTTGTTATTCAATGAAATTAAGGGAAGAAGAGTGTAGAATGGCTCTGTGGCCCCTTGGTTTCAGAGTAGCATTAAAGCAGATGATATTAGCTTTCATTATGGTGATTGGGGAATCGTTGGAAACCTTACCTCATCTGCAACTCCTCTTCTTTCCTCAGTCCTGTTCCCTGACTTCCTTTCCACAGATCCCTGCAGAGAAATTAAATAATAAATATATATGGTAAGAAAATAACAGCTTATTCCAATAATGTCAATTAATAGCTTCTAAGGCCTTTGTTTGCATGCTATTCCATTAAATGATTTTTAAAGCAGCTTATTGTTTGGGTTTTTAACAAAAAAAACCAACCCAGAACAAAACCAAAACCAAACATAAAATATATCTCCTGATTTGCCTAGTTTGGAAGTGGTAGATGCAAATCAGATACACTGTATAGGAAGGTGCCATAGGTAAAGCTGTTCATACTCTTTCTATATGAAGATTCTCTGAAGAGCAGACCCTGGTAAGAGGGTCAATAAGCCCAGCACCTAAGATCAAATACATGAAGTTAAGTAAATTTTGAAAGGTAGTTTCAGGAAATGCCATCATGCTCCAAGTTTCAAGAAGTAAGATGATGATCAGTTAGTTCATACCAAAGATAAACCTGTTCTCAGAGTGTGACAAGGTTGTTCTGTGCACAGTCTGCAGAAGAGAATCTATCCCTCAGCGTCACTCTGCCTTATTTAATTAAAAATCATTTTATAAAACAAATAATTTAAAATCTCCAGTGATATTAAAATCATGCATTTACAGGCTCCAACCTACTCTCTACTCAACCTAACTCACTCTGATTTCCAGTTGAGAGGGTGTTTTGTTGTGTTTTGTTTTCGTTGTTTTTTTTTTTTTTTTTTAAGGACAGAAGTAATGCTGTTTTCAGAGGAAAGGGAGAAAAAGCAATAGAGAAACTTCAAGATGATAAGCCAGCTCTCTCGCTGATCACTGATACAAATAGTAGATAACAGGTATTGGTGTATTCTGCTAGAGGGTATAGTTGCCAGGGAAACATCTTGAAGAGTACATTACACAAAAGAAAACAGCCTAAGGGAAACAGCATCCCACTAGGATGCAGCCCACATTATTATGGTGGTGAAATTGTTAAGATCGAGTGCAGGTCCATGAAGATGGACCTTCCCATAAGTGCATAGTTTTGTAATTGTTTTACTCAGTTTTCCCCCAATTTTTGTCATTATTTATTTTTATGAACAGAATAGAGTTCACACCAAACTTATGTCAGTCCTTCAAATATTCCAGTATTCATAAAAACTACCTATTAGACCTGTGCCATTTCAAAGACAGAAGTTCTTAACACAACCTCGAGGGTAATTGTTTTGTGGTTTAGAGTGTGACTCCAAATCAGTCCAGGTAAGTGGAAAATGACTGCTTTATGCAATCATGTAAAACAGTTCAGAAATTTCAGATGTTCACTTCATCATCAAATGTTTGTACATGTGATGGACTGCAGGCATTTCAGCCAGAAACTGCTTTCACATATGATCTAAGACTCACAGAATCTTCCTTCTCCCAGTCCCTGCCTTTGCCTTCTGCAGCTTGGGTGTTAAGGCTGGAGACCTTGCCAGTGAAGACGGAGGCAAAGAAACCATTCACTACCTCAGCATCCTCTATATCCCTCATGAACAAGTCTTCTGTTTCCTTCCAGAGATGACCCAAATGTTCCCTAGCCTTCCTTTTATTAGTGTTGTACCTGTAGAAGTTTTTCTTGTTACCCATGATGCCCTTGGACATATTTAATAATAAAGATATTTTTGCTTATGTCATTTGGTATGGTGAATTAAAAGGACCTACTAAAAACATGACAAAATTCAGTTAATATGAATAGCCTGTGCATAGCCATGTAGTAAAGAGATCAGGATCTGAAGGAATCAGCTGCTATGTTCATGTTCCACTGCTGCCTGTTTACTACTTAAACTTTTTTATTGCAGACATATTCGCGGATTTTGAACTCTCTGCAATTAATTCATCTTCTCTGATTGAGACAATATGCAAACATATTTTTTTTCTGTGAATCTCATTCTTAGCAGAATATTTGCATAAGTGCTCACCTAAGGAAGAATTGAATTAAGGAAGTGGCAACTTAAAATTCTTCCACTGAAATCAAAGAAATGATTGCCGCTTGATAAGAAGCATACTCTGACCTGTGTGTGTCAGAGGGTAGGGTTTATACAAATCTTTCCTAATGAACACCCACCAAACAATTCCAACAAACTTATTTGTGGGGCTTCTTCAACTAAGCATGGGATCCTTTGAGGTCACAGAATTGTGCCAGTTTTGTCCTGAAATTTTCTTTCCTTAGATTCACTTTGCAGAAGGCTTTTATGCGTATAGCCATTTTTACAATCAAACTCAAGTATGTTACATAGCTGTATTTCTATGCATATATGAGGATGAAGAAAATTGTTTATAATTCTATAGGGCACACTACACAATAAAAGTTGAGACAAATGCTTCTTGAAGACAACAGAAAGATTTTCACTCAACAAACACTGACATGCTTTTAGTTTGTCAGTAGTACAGATTTGCCAATTTCTGCAAAAGTGGAGTCACAATTATACACTGGTTTATATTTGATTCAAGCAGAAATTAATATATAAATAATAATTTAAAAATTATTTATAAATAATAATTTATAATCCATATAAACTAGGTGTTTATCACACAAATACATTGCCAAATTGAAAAGACCTTTCCAGATGAAACAGTTTCTTTGACTTTTCCTGTCCCCTAGAAAGAAAAAAAAAGGAAAATAATGTACAGTTTTAAAACTTTTAATTGTAGATTTCTCTTCTCTCTCTCTCTTTTTTTTTTTTTTTTTTTTTCCTCTCTTGAGAAAGATGGCAGGAACTTTGCTAGCAGTTATGGTGGCTCTGTAAATCAGACAGCAAGGAGTCATTCACGAATTGTGGCTTTCAGAATAATTTCCAGAAGATGACATGCTGTGTTGCTTGAAAACAATGTTTCCTCCTTCATTTTCTTGCATCTTTTGCATCCATTTTCATGCTTGTGTAGGGAAATATAATGGTATTAGTAGCACTTTATATCCTCTATACACAACAGAAATAGCAAACCACAAAATTCTGGCTAGTTAATTTTCCGTTTAGTAAGCCTCAATTTATTATATTTTTTATTTTTACACTGAACAAAGGAATCTAAAGTGAATTCAAAGAAAAGCACTTCTGCAGCTATTTCTACTTGATGATCAAAAGACACATTGTGAGTATAAGAGCTGTCTTACTTAATATCCTCTGCTTTTTTCTACCCAGCAAAGCTGAAAGATGAATGGAGATAATTCAGTAGTGTTCTTGAGTATATAATACTAATATAATACCAAGGTCAAAAATTGCATTTTTACCTTAGCTGGTGACTTTATTCTTATGTATGAGGATTGATAGCACTTTTAATTTTAGTATGATGAGTGTAGCAGCAGAGAATACTCCAACTTTCAGCTTATTATACACATATACATAATTGAAAAGCAGTTTGCATGGAGACCAAAAGTAGAAGCAACTTACTAGAAGACACTTACTAGACTGAAGGTTGACAAAAATCAATAGCACACAGCACTATTCCTTTCAAAACATTATTTATTTTATACTGATTTATACCTTCATCATAAGCTGCATTTATGCAGCAAAAGTATTTGGACTACTAACATCCTCTGGCCTTTTTAATCTTTGTAGCCATAGTGCCTTGTAGTGACAACATATAATCTAGTTCCAGCTTGCATACGATCTTACAGAGGTTTAGTCTCATGTCAAGGATATAACACAAATTAATTTGGTCTTCCTGTGTCTTCTGTTTGCACAGGCTGATTTTCATAGTAACTGTTCTTAGACCTTTTTTAAAGTCTTTTGTGATTTTAGGTGAGTGCAAAAGACAGCAGGTGTGTTTTGTGGGAGAAAACAGAAAGATGGCATGATAAACACACTGGAAAGATCAAAGCAGTTTTCAATGCAAAACAACAATAAAAGCGTTCTAATGCAAATGTTCAATAAATTATTGCAAATAAATTTATTAATAAAGGATTCAGCTAAAATATCAAAGTAGAAGCAGAAATTATCTGACATCTCTTTTCTTTCTTTTAGTAAACTCAAGAAGAAAAGCACATCAGGAGCACAGTTGAATCCAACACTTAAGAAAACAGATACAAAGAAAGCAGTAAGTCTAGCCAAAAAATAAAACCCAAAGCATAATCATAGGAGAATAATGTTACTTCAGGTCTGGAGATTGACAGACAGGTATGATGAAGTGCACTTTGAGATTTATTTAGTCGGAGATACATACTGCAACACCAAATTCAATGTGATTCAAAAATCTTTAGGTTAAAGAGTATTTTTGATGAACCAACTGATAAATAAAAAAACAAAGGACTTGTGAATCAGTGAGGATCTGAAATATACAGATTCTGTATAAAGTGCCTGGGCTGAAGGCAGGAGTATGTTTTATTATCTATGTGTTCAGTCTCATTGCAACTGGCATGACATAAAACCCTAAGAAAACTATTAGAATTATTCAGTAGAGTCTGCTTGTGTCTAGACTTTGTGATGAGTCTCAGAGACATGACCCCAAAGTCAGAGGGTGTAGAATTGAGCTAATTACTCATTGATCCAAGCATTTTAAGCCTATTTTGTCTGACCATCTGCATATAAAGACAAAGATATCTCATCAAGTACTTCTTTAACAATCTTATAAATCCTGTTTGCACTACAAAAAGATTAGTAATGACAATGTATTAAAACTCTATTCTAAATTAAAGTTATTAATCATTTAGTTTTTTGTTTGTTTGTTTGTTTTGGTTTTTTTGTTTCTTTTTTTTTTTTTTTCCTCCTTATGAATCTATCCAGGTTGGTAGGTATAAATTACAACTTCATATTTTTATCAAAATATTCTGTAGTATCACGTAAAAATTTCGGTAGCAATGTTTCCATATTTTCTTTTAGGGAGTTAATAAAGTCAGAAGAGGCTTAGGAACAGATAGATAGACAAATGGAAGAATCTGTTATTTCACAAGCAGTTGAAAATACACAAACAGATGTATTGGAAGAGTCAACAAATCAAAAGCTTGTCAAATCAGTTTTCTGGTCTGTGGTGATGGCAATAATAGATGCATAGGTGAAATTATGACGAAAAGACTAGTGAAAATAGAAATGTTTTTGCTGGCATGGTCTCAAATATAGTCACAGAAATTTGCAGGTCATGAACTTCATGAGCAAGCTGGTGTGTTTGTATGAAATGTCCCTCAATGGATTATTTTCCTGTGCATTTCTCAGTGAGTTTAAAGTTGCTTTCAGAAGCCTTTGGTGCCTATTGACATTCAAAGTAACTCATGCTGGAGAGCTGCACTGTCAGTTTATCTGATGCTCCCTAATGTTTATATTTGAAGACGCAGTGAGAAATCATTCCACATTCATACTTTCTATGTCATTTATGATTTTGTAGATCTCTGTTGCAAGTCTGTGTCCATTTCCTCCCTGTATCAATTTAGCAGACTGAAGAATGTCTTTAGTAGTTCGTTGCATGGGGAACGGTTTCTTACTGTCTGGAAGTAAATAATTCCTGTCACCTTTCTCTGTGACTTTTCCTTCTAAAATGACTATATCCTTTCCTTAATAAGGGAGTCAGATATCTATGTATTATTCAAGATGAGAGTGGATGGATTTGCACAGTAGGACAGGATGTCTTCTCTTTTAAAATAACCTGTTCTTTTCCTAATTATTTCTAATGTGTTTGGTTTTGCTTTGCAACTCATAACTGTGCTGATGTTTTCACACAGCTACATTATAAGTCAAGATTTCTTTCCTGAGTTCTAACTGTTCACTTAGAACCATCAATTCGTATAGAAAATTTGGATTTTTTTTTTCCCTAGGTACATTATTTTAGATATATATGCATTTAATTGTTCTGTGTAGACATTCAGAATTAACAGACATTCTCACTTTGCTATCTCTTCTTTTCCTGGGATGAATAGCACAGGCACCAGCACAGATCCCTTCAGGACTTTTCTCCATTATTAACCAACATCCACTGGGAACACAAACCATTACCTTCTACTTTTGTTTCTCTCCTTTTGAAGAGGTGTGTTTCCATTCAATAGCCTTTTCTTTTATCAGACAGCAGTTTACTTTCTTTGGGAACACCTGGTGAGGAACCTTGTCAAATGTCTTTCGGAAATATGCGTAAACTATGTCTCTTATGTCTGTGTGCTCTCACAAAGGCACTAATGAGTTTGTCAAGTATAATATCCCTTTACAAAGAAGAGGAAGAAAATCCTTGATTTTGACATTTATCTGATAATCTTATCTTTTCTTACACTTTTCTTTTATCAATAGGCTAGCTACAGATATAAGACTTAATTATTCATTGCTCTCAGGATTCCTCATGGACATCTTTAATAAAACTGGCGTCTATGCTATCTCACAGCCCCATAATATCAATACAGATCTATTTTTAATCCCAAATGTATATCAATAGCAGCTTGATATTGTTAATTTTTTGTCTGGTAAATTCTGCTTCCAGTTCAAATTGAAACACAAAGCCTGTAAAAGAAGGCTCAAATGAGAGTCTTGCTAAGCTTCTATTTGTAAACTGAACGCTAGTGAAAGCTAAGTAATTTTTCTATTGCCTATCTTACCTGAGTGCTTTTTTTATTACTTGCTCAGTTTTTGAATTTTTACTCTTCCTAGTGTACCTCCAGATCCCTGGAAAAAATGGATTTATTACAAATTTTTATGTACTTGGCAAACATATTTGATTATACATGTTACGTTGCTGCAATTCCTTATCCCTCTCAATGATTTAAATCATAAGTTTTGACAGAGTGGTAGAACAGCTTCTATTCTGTTTATACATCACTAAGCACATGGAAGTTTAGGTGCTGAAGTTCTCCCAGCTATACAATAAAACACTTTTTAAAAATTTAATATGACTTCAAGAGTAGAAGGTATAACATAGAATCATGTAGAATTAATATTGCATATACAGATTATGATTGCATGTGGGAAAAGGTAATGAAACTACTCCTGATTTGTAGATAGGAGAGGAGAGCCCTATACTAAACTGTTACACAAGGCAACAGGAGGCAGTGGAAAATTACTAAAAATATATCTGACCCAATGAATGACACACCTTTATTAATAATAACCTTTGAGATGTAAGGACTATGTGTTTGAGTGGAGATAGTGGAATTTTTCACGCTTGCCAGTAGAATTGAAATTACGCTTTTAAGCAAAGCAATTTAAGATAGGTATTTTCTAATCAATAACTAAACAATCATTTTTTAAAACAATTGTTTTAGTCAAACAAATTTCTTTATTATAATTACTCTAAGAAAGATTCACTATGATACTCAATCCCTCTTTTGTATTTCATCGACACAAGGAGTAGAATGATGTTTGTGATGAAGACACCTAAAGATTTATTTTTCCATGCAAGTTTCTACTTGCAAACTAAATATCTAAACTTTGATTGTAGTAAGCGAAGAAGTAGTCAAAACCGACAATAGCATCCAAAGAGCAAGTCAGCTGCTTGACAGTAGGTAAGATTTAAAGTGCTTCTAGAAGAGGAGTTTAAATATCTAGCTTATATATAGCTACCTACATTTATACCCAAATTCATTTAGACTTCATCTGGACCTGAATCCCACTCTTTAAAGCTGTTGAAATAAGCATGTACATATTTTAAAAAAAACAACCTCACATAATAAAGTCAACATTAACTGAAATTTTCATGGCTAAATTTCCCTGAGATCTGTAATATTACATGCTAAAATTCGGTTTCTTAGTGATAATCTGCTATTGTGGGCAGTCTCTACATATGTAAGGTGGTTAAAAACTTTTGTTGCAGCAAGATAGACCTTATTTCTCATATTTGTGTACCTGGTCCCATTGATGGTTATTTCTTCATTTTAGTAGAAAGCAAGTAGGATAGTTCATGCTGTATGAGTTGTGTGTTAAATTACCCATACTTGTACAACATTTAATTAAATAAGACAATATTTTTTTCTCATATAAAATGCTACTCATATTTCTGATCATTCCATATTCAATATACAGAGAAAAGAGAAATAATCCAGGGGAAAAAAAAAATAGATAAATATCTGCAGGACATAAAGATTTTTATGCAGTAATATTTATGTATGTGTGTTCTATATTTTTTGGAAACAAATTATAATAGGCAATGTGTTACCTATACTGAAGGTCATACAACTACTCCTATTTAGCTTATTGTATGGAAACTAGGCAAAAGATATTCAAAGGCAACTGACAAAAATGTGGAGGAATCTCTAATTAGCTTGTGGAGTTCATTGCTACCTCATTTTACTGCTCTTAATGAATTAGCAGGTTACACAGAAGATTATGTCCATGTGAAAGCGTAAAGTGTGTTAGATATGCAAAATCCTCATGCTTCTGCATATACAATCAGAGCTTGCCTGAGGTTGGAAAGAAACATCTTTTATTTTAAAATTATTTTATAGAAGAAATTCTTGCATGCAAATCATAGGGAAATTTTTGCCTTTCTCTGTAATTTCAAACACCTCACTACTGTTGCAAAATAAACTCTCTGAATCCTTAGAAGTCTTTCAGTGCTGAAAAAGGATGTGGTGAAACAAATCTGAAGTATACAAGACAACCACATGTCCATGGGCTAATCTCTGTATCTCTGGATAAGACTCAGTAGAGAGGAAAAAAAAATCATCACCATTAAACCATCTTCTAAGTTAACAACATTCTGTAGTTCTTGTGCTGTGTTTTTTTGTTGTTGTGGTTTTTTTGCTGTTGGTTTGTTGTTGTTTGTTTCTGTGGTTGATTGTTGTTGGGTTTTTTTACATAACAGTCAAAACAGCTACCTGCCTCAAAGGTCATACAGATCAACTTTAGAAGTTACAGAATGTTATGAAAATGCTTCCTTGATGTGATACTCTGCTGTGAACAGTAAGATTTTACAGATAAAATTACAAACTAATGTCTAGTCAGACTGTTGCAAGCAGAATAAAAATGTCCCATTAACTTAGAAAAAAATTACATTCCAGTGAGAAACTTGTGAAACAGTTACAGTGATACCTGAAAACACAGCAAAACCACACAGGACAAGACAAATTTGAAACTGTAATGTTATTTGTTGAATATTTTATTAAATGTAAAAGAAAAAATATCAAGGAAATTTTCAGCAGTTTGAGACATATACGGACTGTTTTCTGTTTTCTAGTTTTATACATATACCTGTAGAAAAAAAGTTTAAAAGTAAATGTCTAACCTGTAGTTTTACAAGAATGCACCATCCTTTCAAGTAACACAAGATTGCTGACTATTCATAAGAAAATGTAATTGCCAGTTGAAATCAAAAGAGTATGGCCATGCCACTTCTATATTACAATAACAAAGAGTTGCTACTAGAGAAACATGCTGAGAAAAAAGGGATAAGACAATGCACAATATAAAGAGGTAAGACTGTTTTTATTTCCTATATTTTAATTAGTGTGGAGTACATGTAGGAAAGATGTCATTATTAAACACTGTAGACCATTAAAGATGCCTGCATATATAATTATACATCTGAGAGGCCATCTGGGTCTGTTTTGATGGGTGCATAGTGACAAGAAGGAGATAGCTGGAGAGAGTCATTGTAGAAGATCAATCAGCCATACCTAGCCAGTTGTTTATGTTGTGATATGACTGGATCTTACTGGGCTTTTGTATAAAGTCCTTACTCTTATTCTTACATCACCACATGAGGTTTGGCCTCATTCTACACAAATGAACCTGTAAGCACCTGGGAACAGAATGAAGCAGGTACCAAAACCAGCTGTAAACCTTGTGGCTGACCATAATTTTCCTTTTCAGGCCCTAAAGGCAGAATGCTCTTGACCTACAGTGAATTTGTCACAAAAAAGAAAAAAAAGGTGCATTAAACAAATGTATTTGAGCATCATGTACAGGTATGTGACAGCCACACTTTCTCTCTCTCTAGATAGGTTGCTCCTTGTTGCTGTGCAAATTTTGTTAATGTTAGATGCAGCTTCCACATTCCTGATCCTCAGGTGAGCTGCTCCTCTTCAGACGCAAAATCCATTTCTCCTTGTTCTTGTATCATAGTTGGAGCCATTTCTGCCCTTATGTTACTCTGTATAAAGGCTGTTTATCAGGAAGAAAATAATTAAAACTAGTCTGTGAACAAGACCCAGAACCCTACTATTGATTTACATAATGTCAATAAAGGGATAAACATGACTATGTGGAAGACAGTCAGGCACAGGACATGAAACGGTATAGTATGTGTCATATAACAGATGCAGGTTGAAATGTGGAAAAAAATGAATTTTAAGGTTTGGTTCAATTTTAAAGAATTATTGAAAATCAATGCTTGTTACCATACACAGAGATATATTGAAACATTTGATTTCTGTAGAGAGGCTTTGTCAAGAGGCTTTTTTTGCAGACCCATTTGTACAGAACATTGTGAAGAATCTGTCTCCCATCTGAGAGTCAAAAAGAAGTTCTTTCTTGGTCTTAGCAAAAATTTGCCAAAACTGGGAGTAAATAGATTTACATGCATCTGACATTTCAGATGACCACAAGTATTCACTGTTGTATAGGCCTAGAATACAGGTAGGTACTAAAGTAGAAATATTTATTGTTGGAGGAGAGTGAAATACATTCAGATTCACACAGTGGCCTAAAATCAAGAGATGGATTTGATATCCTTTGCCACTTATTGACAAGAAGTTAAAATCATCTGTCTCCCTGCTTCTTACATAGATGTCGTTCTGCAACATTCAGTATTACAAAGGTAAAATTTTATTCTTTAAAATACTGTATATCACTTTATTCTTGCTTTGAAATTTGTCTCTTTTTTTAGCTAGAATAAAAGGTAGAATAAGTTCTAAAAACAGAGTATTTTTTCCAGAAAAAATCTGCTTCATACAAACTAACCCCATTCTTCCATCCCTTTTAAGACTATTTCAAAACAAAATCCCCTGATCTCACTGTTTTCTTATATTCTTCCTCACATTCACAAAAGTCACACCTCATTCATCATTGATTTTCCCATCAGCCATGTGCACAGTGTTCTACATAAAAAAAGGATCATACCAACTTTTTCTGAAAATTAGCAATGGGAAGATGAAGCCTTTATGGAAGTGAACCGATAATGGCTTCCCCTAGCCAGTCACTGAGTTTGAGAGAATTAATGTAAATGCACAAGCATTTCACTGCTGGTTATTCTGATTGCAGATACAGTTGAGAAGGAATTATGCAACAACAGCAGCTGAAATAAATACAGTTTAGGATTACAAGTGTCAACTGGGATATATGGATTTACCTCCCTGCAGCTTCTATGCGTCTGTGATTCTGTGACTCTCCAGTATATTGCAAGACCTATCAGGGTTGCTGAAAAGACCTCACTCTGAAATCTGAAATCTGAACCAGACCTAGCCCCCAAAAAATAATCTTGCATGGGATGAAGAGACTTCTTTTGACTAAGTCAACCAGAATGATTGACTGTCATGACACAGATTTTCCTAAAAATTCATGGGGTGCACAAATTTCACATTTTGTAACTTCACAACTTTATATGATGCAGCTGAAGTTTCTTCTACCCCTACATTAGCAGCAGCTTTTTACTCTATTTAGTCCCAACGGAGTCCTTCATTAAGATATCATTCATCAAAGATGATAGTGTCTAGCCAAACGTGAATATCTGACTACTTCCCACCCCCTGAGAAAGCTTTTGCAGGTCAGTGTTGAAACATATATGTCAATGAATAAAGTTATTTCACCTTCAGTATCACCAGTCTGGTATCTTTTAGATCCACTCAGAATAAAAAAAAGACATTATATTCTTAGTGACATCATCTCAAGTCTATTTCCCAACACTGTCATACCTTAGTAAAATGTTTATAATATTTTTACTGTTGAGTTCTTCTCTGAATTTGTCTGGAAGGCAAGAATTTTAATGCAGTTACTGTACAGGAAACACAAGTAATGATACAAAATGAGTAAGAAATAATGTACAATTTTTTTCCGTACTACTTTAAAGAGCAGAGACAAAACAGAGGTATAGACAGAAAAACATGATTTAACCAGTTGTTATTCTTCAGCAATAAGTTATATTTGGTTTGTATTCCCATATTCATTAGTTAAATTCTCTATAACAAAATAAAAATTTCCTCCTGACTTACAATGATTTTGTAACACAAGCCTAGTTACAGTAGGACCTCTGTATGCATAATGACAGATTTTAAAGATATTTTTGTACTTAGTTATCAATAATTTATTTCTGAATACAATCAATCTTCTTTTGTTATCCAGAACTGAAACAGAAAATGACCAGATTCGATTAAATTAATACTTTCTAAAAGCAAAAATAAGTATTAAAAAATGACTACAGTTCAAGGAACCTTAGAAAGCATTTTAAACTTTGAGAATTAATGAGCTCTAGCTGTTTAAGCTTTCAGCTATAGATCACTGATTTTTAACCTAGTTTAACAGTGCCTCAAACTTGTTACCCTTTGAAGACTTTTTTGGCAGTTCAATTGAAGCAATCTTTTTTATATAATTTTCTACAGAAAAATGTCCATATAAAGAAAAACAGACCAATGGAAACAAACCTTACCAGCCTCAACTGAAGCCATGGAATACAACAGCATGAAGATCATTAAGGGTTTATTTACCTTACTGAGATTAAATAATGGTCAGAAGGGAGGAAAGAGGTAAAAAGGAAGAGAGAGGAAAAGGAAGAGAAGAGGATGACATTTTACCAAAAATACAGCTTCAGAAAGAAACCTCCCCCAGAATAAATTTAGCAACATAAGAAAAGATTTATAACCAAAACATGGAACAGATATTATATATGAAGCTACAATGAAGTATTATGAGATAGCCTGATTTACTTAGCCCAGGCAGATGGTTTCCAGAACATTTCCACCAGTATGCTGTCAGTAAACAGTAGAACAGCAGAGATGTTCTGGTTTTTGTTAATGTGACAAAGAATGCTTGTTCCATTCTGGGAGCCAGAAGAATTTGCATCTGGACTTATTCTAAAAGGAATATGACACTGTCTTTTAAGTAACACCTGTGATATATCTTCCATCCCCAGAACTTAAACCTATAACACAGAGCAATGCCTTGCTACCTCCTATACTACAAAATGTTAATGAAAAGCCTACAGAGCTCTTGTGCTTAAGGTCAGTTCTGAATTACTTAGTGGTTTGAAACCAGCCTTCTGGTATTACTAGTGATTAGATTTAGGAGTGCTGAACTCATGTGGGTAGAAAAAAAACTTATGTCTCCATTGCTGGTGCTATGTACTTTGGGCAGAACAAAAGTATCCTAGGGGCCATTAAAAACATACCAAAAAAAAAAAAAAAAAAAAAAGAGCAAACTTCTTAAAAATAGTTTTTCTTAGTGGAATGGAAGTAGGACGCTTTCTACTTCTAGCCTGGCTTTCAACTTGTGCTAAAGCACTGAAGATTATTTAGAACATTTTATTAGTCTTATAACTGCTGTAGAGAGAACAAACTGGAGGAACATGCTGTTTTTAAACAGCAGAGTCACCTTCTCTAGAGACTTTCAAAAGCATCTGGGTGCATTCCTGAGTGACATGCCCTAGGTGATCCTGCTTTGGCAGGGGGTTTGGACTCAATGATCTCTACAGGTCCCTTCCAACCACTAACATTCTATGATTCTATTATCCAATCTTGTACAGATAAAATGTTTTTACTAGTCTCATTCAGGGCTATCTTTCTTCCTTCTTCTTCATTAAGTCCTGCACAAATTCTTAACAGCATATACAGTAATTGCTATTCAGCAACATCACTTCCATTCTTCTCATTTCCTTCCTGTATGTCTCATTCTTTCCCACAATTATTTTCTCAGGCTGTAGCTTTGACTTACCCCTCCTTTCTGTCCATTACTTTTTTCTGAAAGAAGTGATTATGTTTTTAATTACTATACTCTTTCAAGCACAATTTTCTTCAGATTGATGCCACTCAGTTTTTGAACCAGAAACCCTTTCTGTCCCTTATTCTAAAATAAACCCTGACTTTCCTTCATAGACTGAGAGTTTTTGCTTCATCTTTTAAAATCTCTTCATAGAGCTGAGAAATGGCAGAAATCCAAGAAAGAGGTCTGCAATATTTCTATAATGCAATAAACTACTTGATACACTAGGAAAAAAAGGGAAGAATTTTAACTTTGAGTCATAAATGAAAAATACTGGCCAGCCCTTTCCTTCCATATCTGTTGAAATAAGAAACAGGTTCATGAATAAGACTTTGCAGTCTTACTCTACTTTCTGTTGTACCTATGCTGTATTTGTGGTATCCATAATGTATTTATAAGTGGTTGGCCCATGGGGCTATATCACAAAAAAAAAAATAAAAAAAATTTTTCCTCTGCTGTGCTCTTTTTAATTTAATATATTGGATCTATATGCTTTTTGAGTTATGGTTTACTTTTTAGGATACAAAAAAAGAATTCAGATAAACAAATGGTATGAATTTAATTTTCCTCTACACACTATAGCAATGCATCCTGACTGAGAATGATAGTTCCATGTAGTGTTATTTTGGCCTCACTTGTGATGTTTTTCTGGCACAAACGTTGACTCAACACAGCCTCAGGTTCAGCCAATGTCTGTCCAGGTATTCTTCTTTACATTAAGGTAAGATTCACCTCTAATCAAGATCAGGATCTCTTCTCTCAGGAAACAAACAGGATGCAATATATCACTGTGATCATTGACCTGCAGTTGCTGACACTAGATAACCACATAGTAATCCTACTTTTTCTTTCTTTCAATGGCTCCACTGTCATCCCCATGTGAATCTTCACAGAAAAGACACAAATGCCACAAGATGCTACTTCTTTACTGATATAACTATTTCACCAAATTTTGATGATGTCATATCATACAGATATCAATTCTGTTGGCTACCCAAGAGACTGGTCTTTATACAAATGTTACTAACATGTTATAGAAAAATGATCAGTTAATTATGTGTTGTTAAATCAATCTATTCAATAACACTGTCTTAGCAATTCTTTTATAAAAGAGCATGCTGTAAAAAAGAGGAATAAGACTAACTGTGACCTTAGTTTGAAGTCCAGGACACTTCTGCTTAGACCTGGGAGCAGGAAATAATGTAAATAAAAACTTGTTTAGGAATGGAATTATAATTGTATTCTTAGTTTATTTTAAAATCAGTATGATGGAAAGTAAAGGGAATGTTATTCTCCTCTTGATAAACTTTCTGAGTTTTCAGTATCTGAACTCTTACATTCTAAAAGGAAACCTTCCAGAAGAAAGATCAGATTCCAAATCAGTTTGTTGTCTATGGCTCATTTCTAGAAGAACCATGTTTAAGTTGGTAATAAAAATCCAACAGAACAGAAAAATGAGCTTCAATCTCTTGCAAAGCCAGCAAATATACTTAGCGCTATGTTGTTACCCACTGTGAGCTTAATAGATAATAGTGCAACTAAAATGTTCCACAGACAGCTGTGTGAGCAAAAATCTACCATTAAACTATGACACCTTCTCCAGCAATTCAGAAATTCATTAAAATATTTCTAATAGGCATTAGTCATCCCTCTCAAAGGGATACTAGCATTCTTGCAATTAAGAGATATTAAAGATAAAACTTCAGACACCAGACAAGCAATTAGCTGTGCAGACAGATCACCTAGTTACTCATTTATTCTTTAATTGATTTGAGTTAAGTAGATATTTTGAAAAGGACCCAGTAACTGAGGGAAGTAGTCTGAGACTACCCAAGGACATGTGATTTTATTTGTCTTTGTGTAGTCACATCTCAGATAAGTAGTAACAATAATGCACATGGTTTCCAGCTTGTGCTTTAAATCCTTGTAGCCTTGTAGCTTTGCATGCAGAGATTAATTCTTTATACATAATAATTTGGCAAATCATATTATAAAGCTTGACTATAGGGAATAAAACAAGAATGTCTTATGTTGTCTACTTATCCAGCACCTCTAGGGAATCAAAATAATAAGACAAAACTCGAAGAACATATTCTAATAAGGAACAAGTTCAACCTCATGATGGTACAAAAGGGTCACAATAGCTATTCTGAATTGATGCTACTTACTATTCTGTATTAACATTTTGTTTAGCGAACATTTTTTTTTTTTCTTCATATGCCTAGAATATTCTTGTTTTGGTTTACTTTTATTTTTTTTTAAAATACTGAGTATGCCCTGTTAAAGCAAAAATAAGCCATATAATATTTTAAAATAGACTGCAGGCTTCTAATGTAGATTTTACAGAATATTTTAATTCAGTACCCTTTCACTACATTGACTGAAGGTTTTCATTTTGTATGTAGACAGACAGATAATTGTGCCACCAAAAATTTATGAACAGATAGACTTATGAACCTTTTAACCTTGATGAAACTCCCTAAGTTTCACAGTAACACATGCTGTAACTCACAAGCACAATTTAACCAGACTTGGTTTTATGTAGAATATGTATGGTGAAATCCTGAGTACAGAAAAAACTGTGGTGGTGGTGTCAGCCCTTCACCAATAAAACAAACAAAAAAAAAACCTGAAAATTTCCTTTCCCTTCAGCAAAGTTTTGTGGCTTTCAAAGTGAAGATATACAAGATAGTTAAAAGAATACCCTTATATCCACAAGAATTTATTATTACTATTATCAACGTAGTGATATTGCTCAATCTTGTGCACTACTTTTCCCATAACAGCTGAAATTCAAAATGGTTCCTATTATTCATCTGAGTAGATGGGCCCTTTCATCCACATGTGGTCCCATTGAACATCTAAACTGTGCTCTGGTTCCTTGATTTACAGTACTGGTTATTTTTCACCAACTTGAAGGTGCACATGGAAGTAGAAACGTGTATGACATATAAAATAAAACAAGTAATTATCTTTTTGTCCATGAAACTGAGTCAGATAGTCTGCAGAGAAAAACTGAAGAAAGAAAAGTGTCTAGTAACATTCTTACTTTCTGTGATACTTCAGCTGGGAATTGCCTGGAGTAATGCCCAGAGATTATTTAACATCACATCTTTGAGCAGTACCTGAAGATGACTTGTCAGTCGTTGGAAATATAGCATAATTCATCTGGACACTTAGATAAAGGGTGCAGTAAATCAAGTAAAGTAAACAAGGGCAATTTTAAATATCAGCATGAGGTGTATTTTATATATTAATTTCCTATTCTTGAGGGATTGGTTTTGAAAGGTGTTTGGGGAAGCTTTTTTATACTGTGAGTTGTGTTTTGTTTAATTCCTCCAATGATAGTCTTAAAAATAGTCCTCCCATACAGTTTGTTTTGTAAGTCCAGTGAGCCACATGTCAGATGTCCAAAATCTTGTGATTACTCACCACCAAACAATGTTCATAAGGTATTAAGGTTGTGGCCAAAGTAATCTAATACCAAGCCAATTTAATACTTCTTTTCTAATTTCTTAATTAAAACAAAAAACAAAACCAAAACCAAACAAACAAAAAATCCAACAGGTTAAATAAGTAACGCATGAAAGCAATGTTGCAAACCAATACACTCATGATCAGCATTTATCTGAAAAATAGCCTGTGAAAAAATGGTGCAAGGTGAAATCAGGTTATCTACACAAGTAAGCAGATGTCCCCTCTGTTTTTTTGTTGTCAGTCTGTCACTGTTTATACAGGGAATGGAGAGATGCAGCAGCACACAAATTCAGCAAGAGCAGGCAAAAGGAGCAACTTTATTAATTTATAACCTTGTTTTATATACCCTAGACCCATAGGGCGACTGGTCAGTGATCACCCATCTCCTGGGGTGGTTGGCTAAAGTCCTACAACACCTATTTCAATATAGTTTTCCAATGTACCATAAAGAGAACTTAGCAAAACACCACGTGTTAGTCTAGCTTACAAAAAACATCCTACTGTTTTTCATAACATGCATGAGAAAGGCAGGATTCACACCGAATATTGTAAGAACCTGAGAAAATTCCTCTGCTAGCAGTTTTTCAGCATCCACAGTCATTCTAGTTATCCATGCTGAGGACCTGGCTGAATAATGCCGTACCTCATCCTTGCTTGTTTACCAGATTTCCTCTTATTGCTGACAATTGAGTCTTGATCCCTCAATGGAATGAACTATTTCATCATTCCAAAGTAATGGCTGGGGAAGCTACCATGATTTAGTCATAATGTAGGTGGTTACCCCAGCATCATATGCTAGGCTAGCTGAATAACAGAATCCAGCTATCCTGACTCTGTATTAATGTTACTGCTGGGCTCACTGGAGTAACCTTGCTATTCTCTTCACAAGGTTAGTCCCTCAGGGAAAAATGAGTCTATTATTCTCAAAAATAAAAACAAATAACCAACCTGAAAACATACAGTCTGAGCATTTGGTTCTCTCATGATGTTAATTAGTGTTATTCTTATGGCTTGATTTTAGGAAAGGTGGTAATACCTACACTAGTGAACTGAGTAATTTTCTAAACTCACTTGCAATGTTATTCTGAAAAGATTTTTGATTTTTGTGAACTGAGTCATCTGTTATTGGTGGTACTGTATTTATCTTCTGTAGAAATTTTAAAATTCATATTTAGGTTCATGAAAAATTTTGTACATGATTACTTCTCTCTCTGTTTGATTACACTGTAAAGGGCAGAGAATGTGTTTAAGTGGCAAATTACTAATAAAACTTCCACAGGGAAAAGGTTGTGTAGGTTTTGCAAAGAAAAATTAATATTTAGTCATAGTCAGTCACACTGAATTCAATCATACTGAGTATGAGATAGCAATGAGATAACTCTGTAAATAAGCTAGGGTATAAACTCACAAGTCAGTTGCCTGATAACCAAAGGGTCTTTCACCATTTGCCATCTAAAATTGATGCTTTGCAAAAATTTTATACTGTATTTTCTGATATTAAAAAAAAAAAAAAAAAAAAAAAAAAAAAAAAAGAAAGGAGCACTGGGTGAAAAGGTGCAATTAGCTGTACATTACGGTTAAAACATATTTTAGTATGAGCAGTTATGATAGTAATAGTACATTTATAGCACCCCAGCGTGTAATCAGTAGCTTGTGTAATAGAGTACTGTCCCCATGCTAATGTGTTTGTAGAATAGTAATCAGCCAAGATCCATTAATCTAGTAGTGAGTGTCTGTTATTGGTCAACTTCTATGACTGATCACGGTCCAAGTTAGGGAATTTTATTTCAATCTCTAGGATCTTACATTGCATACTTTAGAATTGCCCTGGTAAATCTCAAATACATTAACCAACATGGTAGCCAACAGCCAAGCATATGCTCCCATAGGTACTCAACATAATCGAGGTACTAGGGAGTTGATCTTAACAGAGAGGCTTTTGAAAACTGCTTTAAAAATACACTTTTTCGGTAGCATAGGCAAGAACATAGTAAACCAAGAAAGCTAATTAACTTGGGGAACTGGAGGGAACCATTTGAGGACATTCTAGACAGGCTGGCAGAGTGAGTGTGGCAAAAAGAGACAGCTGCAAGGTTTAAGCAAACACTATTTGAACTTCACTCACAGGTCTAATATGCCACTAATGCAGGCATTCACAGATACAATGGAAGAATGCCCTATTACTACTTAAAAGCAAGAATACACTATAACAAACTCAAAAGTGCACTAAATATTATATATGTGTTAGCTAATACCCAAGTGTCCTGGTTTAAGTGAGAAAAGAACTAATTTTGCTTTTCATATCAGTTCTTCTAACTGCACTGTCTGAAGTTAGCAGCGTGTTTTCACAGGTTTCTAGCAGTGATAACACCTCATGTTTAGAGTTACTACCAAGGATTAATGTGCAGACAAAGGCTACTGCTGGATCTTGTGTACCACATTGGGGGGATGCAGAAAAGTAGAAGGCTGCACCTGCAGGGAGGAGCGGACAGGACAGGTGACCTTAAACTGACCAACGAGGGATTCCAGCCCATATATGTCATATTTGGTATAAAGCTGAGGGATCTGAAGGGTCTGTGGCTCTTCTTCCCTCCTGATTATTGAGGTGCTGTAGCAGGTGCAGAGGAGGGCAACAAAGCTGGTCAAGGGACTGGAGAATAGATCATATGAGGACCGTTTGAAGGAGCTAGGTCTGTTTAGTTTGAGGAAGAGGAAGCTGAGGGGAGACCTCATCACTCTCTACAGCTACCTGAGAGGACATTGTAGAGAGGCTGGTGCTGTTCTTTTCTCTCAGGTAATTAGTGACAGAACCAGAGGGAATGGCCTCGAGCTGAAACAAGGTAGGTTTAGACTAGACACTAGGAAAAAAATCTTCATGGAAAGAGAGGTGAGATATTGGAATGGGCTGCCCAGGGAGGTGGTTGAGTTGCCTTCCCTGAATGTGTTTAGGCATCACTTAGATGTGTTGGGTGATATGATCTAGGGGTTAACTTGTAGAGTAGGGTTAATGGTTGGACACAATGATCCCAAGGGTCTTTTCCAACCTAAATGATTCTGTGATTCTGTGGACTCCTTTGCCAGCTTTGCTTGGCTTGACTCAGGTCCTCTTTCAGTTCCTTCCTTGGAGCATCTGAGGAGAACTCTGTTCTGCCTTCAATCACGATCTGTGTGTTCCTGAATCCAGTACCAGAATCCAGCTCCTGAACACAGCTCCCGTCTGCTGCAGGTCCCAGTCTGGGACTCTCCTGGTGCCTGCTTCACAGCATCAGTGGTGACAGTGATGTAATTACCATCAGGGGGTTGAGTTTGATACTGGTTTTGTATATATTTGTATATATTCCATCTTTATTTTTATTAATTTCATTTTCATTAAAGCTGTTCTAGTTTCCTTTTCTAATTGCTAAATCTCTCTCCCTTATTCCCTTTCTCTTCCCCTTTTGGGAGGGAAGGGGGTTAACAGAGAGCTTCTGTTATAGGTCTAAGGGGCTGCCCTGACCCTAAACTGTGACACCACATCTTTTTTTTTATTTTTTTAACCCAGCAACAGATGATAGAACAAGGGGAAATGGATTCAAGCTGCACCAGAGAGATTTGGTTGGATATTAGGAAGAACTTTGTTGAGTGGGTTTTCAGGAGTTAGAATGGGTTGTCCAGGGCAGTGATGGACTCCCCATCCCTGGAGGTGTTTAAGAGCCAATTAGATGGGGTGCTTAGGAATATGGTTTAAGGGGTAGACTTGGTAGTGTTAGGTAGATGATTGGACTAGATGATCATATAGGACTTTTCCAATTTAGACATTTCTATGATTCTGTGATCTGCAAATTTATCTCACACTAAATATTCACTTACCCTGCAGATAAGGGCTCTCAATCCTAGGAAAGTGACCTTGGCTGATGCCCTGACCAAGAGGGAAGGGTCTTCATACAGGCAAGATGTAGCATTGGAGAAGCAACTCACAGTTTCTAAACTGAATTTTAGGGCTTTTATCCCCTGATTTACGTGACTGTAGCAAGACTATGGTCAAGTGGATTATACAATCTGGATACATAAGGTTGTCAGCTGAAACTAACACTGAAACCCTCCAGGTTCTCTTTAACTTTCTTCTCTCAGGCAATTGGTTTGGATTGAAACTCCGGTCATATTACTTGTTGAGGGATTTCAAGGCTGAGATCAGGTTTTCGTTCTTTGTGTGGTGCAGCACAGCCCTGTTTGGTCTATGGCTTATGGACAACTCAGGACTGAGCTATCTACACAGCTCCTGATGGGTCATCTCAATATAGATAGGGCTGTTCCAAGGCTGGGTCTCTTTTACAACCACCCATGAGTCATCGACATGCACTAGACATTACTGAAACTTGTTTATGAACTATGAACCAGATGATACATACAGTGGGCCAGCAGGAACCTGATGAAACTTATTGAAGACAAAAGCCAAGTTCCTCACCTTGGAAGGATGATGCCTTGCGACAGCACAGGCTGGGCACTGCTTTTCCTAAAGAGCAGCTTATATGGAAAATATTCTGAGGAACCTGCTGTGAGGCTGAGGCAAACCTGAGCATGGACCCACACAGACACTGGTAGCAAAAAGGCCAACAGCACTGTGGTCTATAGGAACAGGGTCAGAGTCAGGTGATTCAGGTACTATTGCCCTCTTCACATCTTTTATTAGAACCCATCTAGATACTATGCCTGGTTTTACTATCCCAGTACAAGAAAGACATTGATAAAGTTGAGAGAATTCAGGAGTCACCATTTAGAAGGTGGGGGCCAGAGCACTTGCCCTGTAATGAAAGGCTGGTGGAATTGGGCTTATTTAGCCTGGAGCAGAGAAGAATTCAGGGTGACCAATAGCTGCTTCCAGTGATTATGGGGAGGTTGTTCAAGTACCTTGGATGTGTTCAAGACTCAAACGGATGAAGACCTGAGAAGCCTGATCTGACCTTACAGATGACCCTACTGTGAGCAGGAGGTTGGCTGGACTGGAGACATCCTGATGTCCCTTCTGGTCTGATTTACTCATTCCGATACTGAAGTTCCATTTTCTGAGATTTGAATATGCTATAAGTTTGATTGAATAGTGTTTGATGGATGCAAGATGAATTTACTTTTTCTTCTAAGGGTGCAGATGCTTTACATCACAAAGTGCTATATATCACCCAATTGTATTTTTATTTATTCAGCCTGCAACTGTCTTCAGTAAGTGTAAGAAAACCAAACAACAGTCACAGATCTTAGATAATGAGTTATGAATAAGTGAAGCAAACAGATCACAGTAATTCACATAAATAAACTTCCATGAATGTTGTAGAAAATATGCAATAGCAACTACACTTACAGAAATTTGGACCAATTTGAAAATAATTACCTGCAAGCCTGAAGATTATATTAATCAAATGATTTATTAATGAGGATATTTGATTAGTCCTACTACATACAAACTGTGTACGGTAAAAAGTGCAAGAATACATGTGCAAGTGAAATGTCATATTTCTACTGTGGATTATTTGTATTCACCCAGAACTGCTCTAGAAGAGGAGTTACTATGAAAACAAGATTGCTATGCCTTGTCAAAGACATTTATTCAATTTTTGATAACTAAATAATTATTCTTTTAAACCACAAAACCAGTTAGCTCCAAACCATAAATACTAACTGAGATACAATCTGCAAGTGCTTCATTCTCAAGCTATTCCTACCTTGGCAAATGTGTTGTCTATTTGACATCACTCTAAAGAACTGACGTTGTCCTCTGTTTTTCTTGATGATATTCAAAACAAACACAGTTATAGCCTGGGCCTGGGACTCTATAAACCAACTTCTAATTCAGAATGTCTTTTAACCCTCCAAGTCTCTTAAGTTTACATGTTTACTTATTTAATTTGTTTTTCTGTAGTGAAAATAATCAGGTAATGGCTTACAAATCAGCACAGCATTATATGCACCATTAATGAAACCTCTACTCTCATTTATAAAATCTATAGTTTAGGCAAGAGGCAAAACATTCATCAAAGGCAGGCCATTTGAGTTAGACTCCCAAAGAGTCAGAATTGCCTTGAAAATCAAATGCTACTCACTATGGAAATGCAAATGTGGAAACTAAAAATGAGAATGATCACAGTGGTTAGTAACTTTTATTGAGGTTTTGTTCTGGTTGGTTGGTTGGTTGGTTGGTGGGTTTTGGAGAGCCTGAGGTAGGTTTAGGGGTTTTGGGGGATTTTGGTTTTGTTTTTGCAGGTTTTTTTGTTTCTTTTTTTACAATTCAGGATGAGAAATGGCCATTAATATTAGACTTGTTGGAAACCTGAGGAGTCCCCGTGTAAGATAACACAGATACCAAATCTGGTTCTACACAAACTAATACTAGTACCAGTATCCATACTGGTACTTCACAGGGGCCTGCTATCCAAGGAGATACAACACTCTTTTCAGGAAACTCTGTATCTGAATCCATGGGTAAGGAACATAAAACAAACTCTAGTTGTTTCTGTATCCTATTGTGCAGCTTGTAGCTTGAAGTTCTTATGGAGACAAAGGATTCTATCATGCAGATATTCAGCATGCAATATATTGTGGGAAACCCCAGATGTTTAGTTTAAGAGTCAGGTATATTCAAGAGGTATTGAGAATAACTATTCTCAGAGCAAGGTATGGGTTAATTTTACCTCTTCCAAAGATCTAGGGAGTTTTCTAGGCAGCTGTCACAACAGAGCTATGTCCTCCTCTGACCATTTTGAAAAAGATTGGTAGCTGAAAACACATCTTGTGAAGATGCCAAACCTGTAACAGCATTAAGGCTCTGAGAACACCTAGAAGATCAAAACTCCTGTTAGTTCAAATAGTGAGCTAAGATCTGTGCTTTTATTTTGCCTAAGTTATGACGTTTTTCTTTTCTGGTCCTTCTAGAATACAACTCTAGGTATATAGAGAGTTTTATGTTAAAAATGTGTATGGTATTTGCATAATTGGTTTTACAATCATATGTTTCAAATTCAGAATCTAAACCTCTAAATAATTGCTAAAATGGACCTTATTGCTCTATAGCTTTGCAGTAGCAAAAAATATACAGGTGCTTAGCTTTATTCTAGTAGCAATTTATAGCCCAGAACATTTAAAACAAAGCTTATGGAAATATACATTAAATCAATGTCCTATGATTATTTTATTATCCAAACAAAATCTACAGTGAGAAAGTATAAATTTTCTTCATTATCAGTTGGAAACTGGTTTTTAAACAGCCATGAATCATCAGCCTGACCCTATATTAAGACATAGCCTTATATAGCATGTGTCTTGTTTTGTTTTCCAGCTCCAGCCCCTAACATTCTATGATTCTATGAACTGCACTTCAGACTGACATGAATCTACTTAAGATAAGAATATTGTATTATGCATTATCAGTATATATTCTATTTCTGGATATTTATTAACATTTTCTCTTTCAGCTGTAGTCTTACCTCTTATAGATTGATGCCTGAGCTTTTTCTGTACTATAAATTTGTTATAAAAAGTATCAAGGCCTTCCTTTTTTTTTTTTTTTCTTTTTTTTTTCCTATTTTCCTTTTTAATATAGATATAAATTTTATTAGATAGCAGCCTGTCTATTCCATTTTAAACTCTGAAGCTTGCTTCCAGCTTCCTGAAAGCAAGCCTTGCTTATGATGACTGTATTTGAATCTCCTATCTGGTTTCATTTTTCAGTACAGCCAGCCAGACAAACAACTTCTAATTTGCAGTAGAAGATTTCACATTGACATAACGTTACATTATTAACCTGCACTTTCCTTCTCATCATTAGTTTATGGTGCACTGTGCCAACAGTTAATATCTTAATAGACAAGCCATTAAACTATACGTTAGATAAGTGGACAGTGAGGTGGATTGGAAACTGACTGAATTGCCAGGCCTTGTGATACAAGTCCAAGATACAAAGTCCACCTGGAGGCCTGACACTAGCAGTGCCCCAGGACATGACACTGGGGCCAATACTGTTTAACATCTTCAGCAGTGACTTGGATGACAGAGCAGAGCAACCCCTCCATATGTGTGCAGCTGACGTATAAAACTGGAAGGAGTGGCTGTTTCACTTGCTGGATGTGATGTCATTCAGAGAGACTGCAACAGACTGGAAAACTGGGCAGAGAGGAACCTCATTAAGTTCAACAAGGAGAAATACCAAGTCCTGCCCCTGGGGAGGAACAAACTCATGCATGCTTGGAGCCTCCCCACTGGAAAGCAGTCCTGCAGAGAAGACCTGGGGGCCCTGGTGGACGTCAAACTCATCATGAGCCATCAATACTGACTTGCAACAATGACAAACAGGTTGCATTAGGAAAAATGTTGCCAGCAGATCAAAGGAGGTAACCCTTCCACTCTGTTCAGCACTGGTGATACATATCTGGTGTGTCCAAGATTGGGTTTCCCAATACAAGACAGATATCAACTTAATGAAATAAGTCCAGTGTAGGGCCATGAAAATGATTAAGGAACTGGGACATCTGTCATACAGGGAGAGGCTGAGAGAGCTGGGACTGTGCAGCCTAGAGAAGAGAAAGCTCAGGGAATCTCATCAATGTGTATAAATATCTGATGGTAGGCAATGAAGAATCAATCTGTAAATAGCTGAAAAGAAATAAGCCAACAAACATAAACAAAAAAACAGACCCCCAAAAAACCCCAAAGGATGCTGATGAACAACATACTTGTGGTTGGTTATCTGATGACTCAGGGCCAGAAATACACTTCTGTCTTAAGAAATTAGTTCCCAGAAATACAGTAGAAATTTCTTATTGCATCGCTTTTTTTTTTTTGTTTTGCTAGCCTACAGAGCACTGCAGGCACGTGTCCCAACAGATCTAAAATGCATCTACAACTATCTCAACTAGTGATGGCATTTAGACTTTGCTACCTTTTTTTTTCAGTTCTTCTATGAGGAATATTGCAAGGCCACTAAAGGCTACCAGGGTTCCTTCTTAGTAGGGACATATAATTTAGTGTCAGTTTTTGAAAAGAAAGACAGAAAGGGAGAAATAAAGGGAGAAAAGGAGAGAAGGAAAGAAAGAGAGAAGGAAAGAAAGAAAGAGAGAAGGAAGGAAGGAAGGAAGGAAGGAAGGAAGGAAGGAAGGAAGGAAGGAAGGAAGAAAGAAAGAAAGAAAGAAAGAAAGAAAGAAAGAAAGAAAGAAAGATTGTATATACATGTGAAGAGTCATTAGTGTTGGTAATATATTTCATAAGCAACCCAACAGAAAATATTTTCCAGTGTATACTGCATATATTTACAGAAAACTCACATTTTGCATATATGCCTCCTCTTGCATTTGCAGAACATCACATCTTTACTTTGCTGACTTTGGCCACTAAGGTGAGTGAATCTGTGTTTTCATAGGCAATTGAATATTTGTTTCCTTTGCTTCTAAATAGCACATCAGTACATTATGTTATTGTGCATCACTCACTGGTGTGATAATCAACTTCAAAACACTGTAGTTGTTAAAACCACAGTATTCAGTGTAAGCAGTAAACATAAAAGTAATCATCAAAGGAGAAATGCACAAAATCATACTCTTTGGCAGGGGGTCTTAGTAAATGAAAGAAAATTCTGCAATGAGAATCTTGCTTTTGAAATGCAAGATTAGAGCTAGGTTTCTATGGGCAGCAGCAACTTGATCCAACCTTACGTGCAGAAAGAGGGATGATGGCAGCCTTTGGCATCTCTTACAAATGATGTCCAGTGTTCAGATCAGGTAGAATAACTAACAAGGTGTACTGCAATAAATCTTTTCCTGTCACAGCAGAAAATGAAATAAAGTGGAGGCCAGTGGCGCTTTCTGTTCTTGGAGGTATGGAGCTAAGTCCAAGGAAGGACTAAAGCATTTCACTGTGTCTCTTAAGGCTCTCTCTTTAGCCTTTCTCATTTGTAAAGTGTATCTCTGAGATAAATGTGTAGGCTCCCTCCAATACACAGCAAAATATTCACTGATCACAGCAAGAAGAGATTTTACAGGAGACAGCACAGAGGAAGATAATGAACATTACTGAAAACCCATCCAAATAACTGCTCAAATAGCTAGAATCATTTGCCTTTTCCAAAGACCTGCATTTCAGACAGAAAAGTATTCCGATTTAGCAAAATATAGAATTACAGGAGTATTTTCTGGTGTTGGCCTAAAATATGTTTCCAACAGCTGAAAAAGCACCATTCCTTATCATACTTTTTCCTGTGACAACCTTGAGAGTAATAACATTCACTGAACAAAATATCTGTAGAGGAAGAAACTCACCTTTCATCAGTATACTACCCAATATCCAATCTAAGAGGAATTACTCAATAAAAAACAATTTTCTAACCTATATTTTCCCTTGCTTATAACCTTGATAAGGAGAAACACTGATCAATGATTAAGACAACAACCAAAAGAAGGCTTATCCTAACACTAAACTGTGAAGACAGTTTTCCTGTAAATAGGCAATTGTCTCTAGGCTGCTTGCTAAATCTTGATCTGAAATAAACAGAGGAAAAACATAAACCACAATTTCTACAGTCTATCTCTTTTGTTACTGCAGGAAAGATTTTTGATACTATGCAATATTCAAAAATATGGAAATCATCTGGTGACTGAGTCCTCACTAAGGGATACAAACTGCTTATCACTGTTATATTGTACCTACCACTGTAATCTAAGACTGAAATAATAATAGTAATAGTAATAGTAATACTTGTAATGATGATGACGATAATATATGTATCTTGGATAGAAATGATATATTTAAAAAAATGTGTCCAAAGTCCTCATTTCCTGATTTCATGAGCACAGTTCCTCTTTCAGATTTCCCAACCTGGCACAAGAACTCATCATGTCCACTGTCATTGCAACTATTCTCTCCACAGATTAATCAAATAAAAAAATCCGCAATTTTGTTCCTTGCTTTCAAATGTAAGATATCTTTTTCTTTTTTTTTCTTTCTTTTTTTTTTTTTTAACTTTTCTTTCTTTCACAGGTAAAAGTGGTAGTTTTGCATGTATTTGTGTGAGAGAAAAGAATAGAACATTTAACCTGGCATTGAGAAGATTTTAATTTAAAGTTTCTTAAATATTTCAGTTCAAATAGGACTCTATTAATATAATTAGTAATAATTATTATTGTAATTTCTCTACAAGCCACATATTGATGTTTAAATAATAGCTCCTCTGTAAGTAATCTGATATAGAAAATGGCTTCCATGTCCATAAAGATCCAGTTACTTCTCAGATTGAGAACAGGTGGTGGCCACACCAATATCTGAAAAATGTACAGAGAGTGCAATCTTTGCCAGGAAGCAGGGCTGATAGGCAGAAAATGATGCCTGAAAACCAGTCAGGGAAAGATATTTTATACTACACCAAGTAGTATCCTGATAACAAGGCATGCTTTCTAACTCCTGACTTATTTTGCTCCGTTGTATTCTCTTCTTAAACGTCATCCCATCCCATCCTATCATCATCATTGACTCAAGAATGAATCATGCTATTAATCACAATGTTTATGATTTTCTCCTGGATACATTTTATCATATTATGAGGATTCTCGAAACTGTTTCTGCTTTCATTCTTCTATCTGAAGATAACTGCCACAAATAGCAACTCCCTTTGGGATTTACTGGAGTATTACTTTACTTGCAATCACTTCTAATGGTATAGAGGAAATATAAATGCAGTCTTTGAAATGTAACAAGAGCTACAGTCAGGATCCATTCCAGTTAAGGTCTTTCATTAATTTTATTGTATTTGTAGCCACTGTAATCTTGAATATTTCTTTTCAGCTCTACGTCTCTAGAGTGTTCAAAAAAATGTCCTTAAACTCTAATACCGTAAATTGCGAATGCACTTGGCTTTGAAATTGGGAATGTTTTTAATAGAAAATAAAGAAAAAGGAAGCTCCAATTGTATAATTTTAATACTTATATTTTCAGATTTCCATCTGAGTTTCTGATATTAAATTTCTTATACTACAGTAATCATGATTTTCTGCACTGCAACAGTGATCTTTAATTTAATTACCATCAAGTGCTGATCACTGTAGTATTTAAGACCCTTGCATTCTCCTAGGAGTTTTTCTCTGCAGTTGCTATGATGTGCTTCAGCAGATTGAAAGTTTTTACACTTCAGGGAGCTTCTTTCTATTCTCATCTTGCCTTAGATATAAAAGCACATATTATTTTCATTCTTGTACCTTCATAAATAAGTTAATTGCAATCATAGTTTGAAATCCTAGTTTGCTGTGTTCTTGTTGTGAAATCAACAGAAAAATCCCTTTTACATGTGTTACATATCACTTAGAGGTACTCATCCTTCATAGATACTCTGTAGTACCAAACAATTTAATTAGAAATGTCAAAAAATATAAAGAATTAGACTGGTATCTGCACCTATGTGAGCAGTCATTTGCAGACAACACAAAAATAGGAGGAGTGCCTGAGACACCAACTGCTTGTGTTGCCATTTAGTGGGACCTCAACAGGGTGGATAATTTCACAGAAGTTCAAGAAAAGGGAAATACCAAGTTCTGCACCTGGGGAGGAATAAGCAAGAAAGGTTGGGGGAAGAAACTCCGCAGAAAAGGGCCTGGAGGTCCTGGTGGACATCAAACTGCCAATGACCCAACAATGTGTTTTTATGTCAAAGAAGTCTCTTTGAGTCCAGGAGGAAGGATGCTGCTAGTGGGTCAAGTGATGTAATCCTTGCCCTTTGCTCAGCCCTGGGGAAATACATCTGGAGTGCTGTGCCCAGTGTGCTGAAGCACAAAAAAATGACAACTGTCCTGGAGGGTGTCTCCTATGAGGAGAGGCTGAGAGAGTTGAGATTGTTGCCATAATATTTTAAAAGTGTTGGTAGTCAGGTCAAGTCCCTGGGGACTGAAAGAAGGGACATATTACACCCATTTTTAAAAAGGGTAGAAAGGAGGACCCTGAAAACTATCACCCTGTCAGACTCACCTCTGAGCCTGGGAATATCATGGAGCAGATTCTCCTAGAGGGTCTAACAAGGCAAACAGAGGTCAGCCGGGTGATGAAAGAAAGCCAACATGACTTCATCAAGGGCAAGTCCTGCGTGACGAACCTAGTGGCTTTCTATGATAAGGTGACTGCCTCCATGGACAAGGGATGACCTATAGATGCAATCTATAGGGACTTCTGCAAGGCTTTTGACATGGTCCCCCACAACATCCTACTCGCTAAGTTGGAGAGGTATGGATTTGATGGGTGGACTGTTCAGTGGATAAGGAATTGGCTGGATGGTCACATCCAGAGGGTGGTGGTCAATGGCTAAGTGTCCAGATGGAGATCAGTGACAAGTGGCATCCCTCAGGGGTCTGTACTGGGACCAGTAATGTTTAATATTTTCATCAATGACATTGACAGTGGGATCGAGTGCACCATCAGCAAGTTCACAGATGACACCAAGCTAAGTGGTGCAGTCAATAGGCTGGAGGGACAGGATGTCATCCAGAGGGACCTGGATAAGCTGGAAAGGTGAGCCCAGGTAAACCTCATGAGGATCAACAAGACTAAGTGCAGGCTCCTGCACCTGGGTCAGAACAACCCTTACTATCAATACAGGCTGGGAGATGATGTGACATAAAGGAGCTCTTCGGAAAAGGACTTGGGGCTGTTGGTAGATGAGAAGCTGGATATGAGCCAATAGTGTGCTCTTGCAGCCAAGAATGCCAATTGCATCCTGGGCTGCATCAAGAGAAGTGTGGCCAGAAGATTGAGGGAGGTGATTCTGCTCCTCTATTCTGCTCTGGTGAGACCACACCTAGAGTACTGTGAGGAAAGACATGGACCTGATGGAGCGGGTCCAGAGGAGGGCCACAAAGATGATCAGAGGGCTGGAGCACCTCTCCTACGAGGACAGGCTGAGGGAGCTGGGGTTGCTCAGCCTGGAGAAGAGAAGGCTCTCTGCTAGAAGAAGGATATTGCTTGGCTACAGCTACAAATGTCCAAAACCTCATTGTTGGAACAGCCTAAGTTTTTCAGCCCTTCAGACACTCATTTGTTAGCTGTACTTCGCACTATCTCAAGCAGCTTACATAGTCCTTGTGAAATTGTTCCTGTCCTTTTGAAATAGTTTCTGAAATAGTGTCATAACACTTCTGAAACTAGTTTCAATAGTTTCTTGTGTTTCATTTTGAGATAGATGCTGACATGAGCAGATTTTAGGGGATAGCTTGTCATGTGTAGACAAAAAGTCTAGTCTTTTGGAAGCATTTGCACCAAACCTGAATTTCAGATCACTTCAATTCTAGCTGAGGTTTATTGTAGCTTTCTAAGTTCTCCACTGTTTGAATGAGTAGCTTAATTTTCCTAACTAAGGGACCCTAAGAAGAACAGAATTTGAACTGTGATGTTTCGGCACTTTGCAAAGTAAATCCCTTGAACTTGAACCCCTTAGGCACCTAATGATTCCTAAAATTGAACACATCCCTCGAGAGTAAAGAGTAGAAGAGACTTGTCAGCTTAACAGAACATTGGATCCAGACCTATTTTACTGAACATGGTGATAATTCTATAGTTGTTTGTCATGGTTTAGGGTCACAGTGGCCCCTTAGACCTATAACATGCTCTCCGTTAAACCCTCTCCCTCCCCCAAAGGGGAAGAGAAAGGGAATAAGGGAGAGAGAGACTTAGCGATTAGAAAAGGAAACTAGAACAGCTTTAATGAAAAGGAAATTAATAAAAATAAAAATGGAATATATGCAGATATATACAAAACCAGTATAAAACCCAACACCCTGATGGTAATTACATCACTGTCACCACTGATGCTGAGGAGTAGACAGGTGAGTCCCAGACTGGGCCTTGCAGCAGACGAGAGCTGTGTTCAGGAGCTGGATTCTGGTACCAGGTTCAGGAACACACAGATTGGCATTGAAGGCAGAATGGACAGAGTCCTTCTTGGATGCTCCGAGGAAGGAACCAAAAGAGGACCCAAGCCAAGGCAGGCAAAGCTGGCAAAGCAGTCCAAGAGGGGAGAAGAGCCCAGAGACCCTTTGGGTCCCTCAGCTCTAAACTGAATATGTTAATTAGCTTAAAAGTAAAATTACTGAACAGAATTAGTTCTGTTCTTACTCAAACCAGAAACATTGTTACAAAAATACTGTAGTGTCCTGTTTTGAGTGAGAACAGAACTAATTCTGTTCAGTGACTTAACTTCTCATCTCAGTTCTTCTAACTAACTGCACTGTCTGAAGTTAGCAGCCTGTTTTCACAGGCAGTGTCTGCTTCTAGCAGTGATAACACCCCATGTTTAGAGTTACCAGCAAGGATTGGCATGCAGACCTAGGTCACTGCTGGATCTTGTGCACCACATTGGGGGGGGGGGGGGGGGCAGAAAGTGAAAGGCTGCACCTTCAGGGAGGAGCAGACAGGACAGGTGACCCCAAACTGACCAGTAAGGTATTCCAGCCCATGTGCATCATATTCAGTATAAAGCTGAGGGATCTGAAGGGTCTCTCTCTCTCCCTTTGCCCTCTTTTCCCGCTTTGCCAGCTTTGCCTGCCTTGGCTCGGGTCCTCTTTCGGTTCCTTCCTCGGAGCATCCAAGAAGGACTCTGTCTGTTTTGCCTTCGATCCGCATGAGTGTGTTCCTGAATCTGGTACCAGAGTCCACCTCCTGAACACAGCTCCCATCTGCTGGTGGACCAGTGAGGGGCTCCCCCAGTGCCTGCTCCACAGCATCAGTGGTGATGGCTATGTAATTACCATCAGGGGGATGGATTCAATACTGGTTTTGTATGTATCTGTATATATTCCATTTTATTATAATTATTTTCCTTTTCATTAAAGCTGTTCCAGTTTCCTTTTCTAATCGCCAAGTCTCTCTCTCCCTCATTCCCTTTCTCTTCCCCTTTGGGGGAGGGAGGGGTGTTAACACAGAATATCTGTTATAGATCTAAGGGGTTGCCCTGACCCTAAACCACAGCATACAGATACTACGTTATATTAGGAACAGGGTTCTGGACCACCTCTTCCATTAGGACATGCTGAGACAGTTGGGGTTGTTTAGTCTAGAGAGGAAAAGCCTCCAGGAAGACTTGTAGCAGCCTTCCACACTCCAGGTAGTCTACAGGAAAGATGGGGAGGGACTGTTTATGTGGGAGAGATAGGAGAAGGGGTAACACTTTTAAGATGAAAAAGTCTAGATTAGATGTTAGGAAGAAATTCTTTACTGTGAGGGTGGTGAGACACTTGCCCAGAGAACATGTGGATGCCCCACCCCTGGGAGCATTCAAGACCCAGTTGGATAAGGTTTTGAGCAACCCAGCCTAGTGGAAGGTGTCCCTGCCCATTCTATGATTCTATTCTAAATTATACTATATCCAGGATATGTATGTTATATAAAGGGTGTTATATTATATTCAGGATATTATGTTGAGGATTATATTGAAACAAAATGCATACTTGTATGAAAGTGATGTTCGAAAGAAGAAACTAGTAAAAGCATTTATTAGTTGTCGTTCCAAGAGAAATAGGTGTTTTAGGACTGATCCACCTGAAGTATTTCAAATATGTGCTTTAGTTTGAGGTGAATCACACCCTAAAATATGTATTTCTCTCCACAAATGATAAAGTGAGACTCAATGACAAGCTCAGATATAAGTGTCTACATTGTAAATAGTTAAAATTTCTGATAAAAAATCAGATGCCCAAGTATCCAGAAATTATATATATATTAAAAAAATCTCTTCTATTTGGTATATTCACAGTGCATGTAGCACTGAATTAGGATTCTTAGTGAAACTAGTATAGACGGAAGAACATTGTATACAGCAGTCATTGTTTAATGTTTCACTTAGGAGAAAAAATCAGAATCTGGAAAAAATCCCAAATTATACATCTCTTCCTTTTAATTTAGTGTCTATAGGAATGGGCAGACTGAAGAACAGGGGAAGTGAACACATTTATTAGTAACTGATGCTTGCTCTCACTAAAATACTTATATGATCCTTTCTGATAGAGAAAACCTCTGGCTATACTTTTTTTAGTAACAGAAAATGTGGTCAAAACACTACATTCCTGAGCCAGAAAAACACTGGCATTAATGAAAATTATTCCACTGCTTCCAAAGCTTTAATTTGGAACCTCAGTGTGGGTCCAGCAGGGAGAAACAGGATGTAATTACACTGCAGACACAGTTAAATATGATATATACCAATCACCTCGCAGTAGGTTGTCTTGGAATAGTGTTTAGCAATAAAATAAATATGCAAAAAGTTGTGATCCCTTGTCTTGGGTCCAAAAGGTACAAAGGGAAAAAATATTTTATGGCAAAATACCTTTGTAAATAATAAATGTTAACATAAATATAGTAAAGAGCTATATGCTGCATACCATCTCAGAGTAAAAACCGATATGCTGCACCTATAATTACTGCATGCACATTGAACTTGTAATAATAATAAGTGCATGCTGCACTTACTATAGGATTGCTATTGGTGTTAACCATACCCAAAGATATGACTGGGTCTACCTTCAGTGGGAAGGGTAAGTTGGTGAGGTTAGTTTGGTAAGGTTGCCACTAAAGAAACCAGCCTCCTTTTCCTCAAATCCAATTTGTATTGCTATTGCTACTTCATGAAACAATGCAAGGTAGTTTTGTTTCATGAGCTTAATATATTTTGGATGTATTTCTCCATAAAATCTTGAGTTTGTCTGGAAATATGTTGCCATCCATCACACAATCTGTATTTGTTGGAAGCTGGTTTTCCAATGTTTTACTCTCAGGGAATTCATTAAAAATTATGCCATCACCAGCCTAACTGTAAAAACTGTCTTGCAAGACTTTTTTCATTGGGTACACTGTTTTACAGAGAACACTTTAGGATAATGCCCAGTTTACATTCAGCATTTAAAATCTGGAGTAGTATAGGGAATTTGATGGATTTTCAGCTCCTAGTCCTTGAAGTCTCCTTCTAACATTTACATACCAATAGCATTAGAATTTCATTCTTATTAATTTCTTAAGATTATTGCCTTCTTTTCTGCATGTGGTAGGGTCAGTATTTTTTAGTGTGGTATTGATAATCATCTTGATTTGCTTATTAACTACTTTAATATATGTTTGTGCCCAGTTCATCCAGGACCTTTTCATAACTTTTAGGTACTTCTTGTTCTTTTCAGCAGATAATTTCCGATTAACGTAAATTATATGTAACTGTGAAAAACAAATCCTGATAAATAGAAAGTTAACAGGATGACAAGGGAGGGATATGCAGTCCCTTTAAATGTATCTGAAGTGCTTTTCTACCATAGCTCTCATTTTTATAGAAAATTAATCATATGTGGTCTCTTCAAAGAGCTGGGAATATACCAGATGCTAAGTCAGTATCAGCTTGTTTAGTATTCAGTATAAGGTAGTTGGGTTCCATCTGGGATTAGGGAATTAATTAAACAGTCCATGTTTGACAAAGGTAGCTGACTATCAGACTGAGTAGGAGTGACCAAAATATAATAACCTGTAAGTGCCCAAGGCACTCAGCCTGAGGAAAGGCCAGCAAGGATAACTGCACAGATCTCTTAAAATCAGCTTTGAAAGACAGGGGAAATGGGGGGGGAGGAGGGGTGGTGAATCATCAAAGCTATGCTGTTTGAAAATAAAAGACAAACATGAGAAAAACAGAGAAAAAGAAGAATTAGAAATATCACACTGAAAGGATAGACTACTCCCAGAGAATATTTAAATTACAAAAATCAGGCAGAAATCTGGGGAAACTACAAGAGGAGAGCTTACAGTGAAGTGCTGGGGAACTCTAGGCTAGTGAGGGCAAGATAGTCATATGCATAGATTTTCTGGTTACCCACTCTTTTCACACTTTTGGGTGAGGATCTGAGTTTAGATGGTGCTTAATAAATGTACTCTTCACCTTGAAGACTGCCCAGTCTTGGGAGGAGGCAGTGAACTGAGGATGAAACTGAGATATTAAAGTAGACAGTCTCCTCGGTAAAGTGAGTAAAAAGATTGTAGTGGTGCACACATGTTTAAGGGAATAATTACCCCAAAACATCTTTAAGAAACCTTTGGAGTGGAGAGTGCTTTCCTGCCAAACTGACAGGAACCTGAGCCGGAGCAAGTGCTGCCTAATGCCAAGTTCAGCTAAAGAATTCTCTGGTAGCTTCAGACCAATATTTTTCCCGTCTTTCTCAAGAGTGTCAATAAGCCTCTTATTGCTCTAAATAAACCCCACAGCATCACACTATGCCTTTTTTTTTTTTTTTTTCTTTCTCTCTCTCTCAAACTGAATCTCTTTAGCTGCATTTGAGATGTTATGGCAATATTTCCCATCTGTATCATACAGAGAGCTATACAGTGATATTATGCAACTCATTAATTAGGAAAAAAAAAAATTCACATCATGTTATGAAAAGGACAAAAACATCTTTCCAAAAATGAACTGTGATATCATTAACCCACTGTGCTACCCAATGACTGTGGTAGATGTAAGAATGCAACCACTGATTCCCTGACCTTTCCGTGTGGTAAAAGTTTGATCCTAGAATATCAAATCTGAAAAGCCAGAAAGGTTAGGAATCAGTAGATCTTTTTAGAAAATCTTCTGTTGTGTAAAATTCAGAAAATATTCGTAACTGTATGTTTATTTTCCTACTTATTCCCAGGAAAGTGTTGTGTTTTGTTTTTATGGAGTTCTTACTTTTGAGAAAGTAGATTTGAATTGTACTTTTGTAGACACATGGTTGTTCTGAGTTGGTACTATGTGACAACTGCTATGTGACTTTGTTGCAACACAGTGTGAAACAACAAAAAATAAAACACTATGTGTCATCTAAGAATCTTTCAAAAATGTAGGAAACAGACACAAACCACATCTGTTAAAATAATGTGAGAGGAACTTGCATATCACTTCTGATAGAGAGGATGAACTATCACTAATATCATATCAGAAAGACAAACATAGACAAATAGTTCATAGAAATATCTAGAAATATCATAAGCTTAAAAAAAAAAAAAAAAAAAAAAAGCAAACCTAAAAGTCTTTTGAGATTCTTTACTTAGCTTGGTGAAATTCCACAATAAAACTCAGCAGCAGATGAAACATTTTTTGAAGGGAAAGAAGGTGAGGTAATGAAACTATTTAATTGCATATAAGGTGATGTAACTACAAACTGTACAACCATAGACATGTTTTAAGTGATGTAAGAGAAAAATATCAAAAATAAATAAAAATTAAAAAAAGAAGCACATTTGAAAATATTCTCACCAACGTACCTGCTGTCAGCACCAGCCTTTAAACTCTGGGAATACAAACTGTGTCTGAATTATGTTATGAAATTAAATGAATTTTGTAGGATCAGCTGCAGCTGAGAAAATAGTGCATGGCTTAGACCTTTATGGTTTAATTCAACACACCTGACAGGCCTGTTCACAAAGTCCTCGGCACTAAACTCCATTCAGTAAAGGTTATTTATTGGACATCAGGGTCAGAGAAAATTTTAAAAATACCACCAGTCCTTTGACCTTTGTTAGCTCAACTACATTCACCTTTCTGTAAAATGACTGTGCCCGGTGTGTGACTTAGCTACATCAGTACAGCATTTTGCCATGTAGGAGTATAACTGAAGGCTTTTATATTCTGTGCCAGTGGACACCAACTGCTTGCTGATACTGATAAAATTAGCAATTCACAGGACTATGAGTCCCAGTTTATAATGTGACCAATAGAACCACATTTCTTTTTCTTTATAAATGAGAATATATTCTTGCCTTCATCGTTTTATCTACACGTCTCTCCAGTAAAGACCCTGTTTAAAAAAAAAAAAAAAAGAAGGAAGAATAACTAAATTTATCTCCAGCTGACATCAATTGACTTGGTTTTTATCCTGACATGTACATGTAGATGGATTTGCAGGTGTGCTCCAGAAGCAGTGCTTTCTATGTGCACGGAAACCACTGAAAATAGCCCCACACCTACTTTAATTCAGAGAGCTACGTGCCAATTAGTATAGTACATTAAATGGGACTGGAACTGTGGTCTGTCCCTAAGCCTCCCAAACATGTGCTATGCCAGATGAGCTCATGAAGCAGCTGTGACAGCTCATGCTGGCAGACATGCTTTTATAGATTGCATATACATTCCCTTAACAAAAGCACAAATAGAACAAAGAGTTACAATTTAAAGGAAAAACAAAATTCTCTAAAAAGCTCCTCATGTCTTGAAGAGAAGGAAACTCAAAAGGAAACATTTTATTTTAGAGGCACCAGAAGGACTCTGTCCCCAGAGCTTCTTGTTTCTAAAAGCTGTTGACAAGCTTAGGGGATCCAACTTCCAACAGAGATGTCAGTGTTAGTGAGACAAGAAACCTTCTGCAGAAGAAAACAGGTGTAGTAATCAGAGGCTGCAAAGCCTTCTTTTCGTGGTTCATGCCAAGACTCCCATGTTCAGACAAGTATTTAAATATTTGTAGGCCATCAGTCAGATGCTGTTGCCAGGTTGAACAAACTAGCTGTACAGTCACTTAATCTCTTGTCACCATGGTACTACCCTTATAAAGGTATATTTGATGAGAAAATTTATTTTAATAAGACTTCCATTAACCTTGAGAAACTCAGTGAATATATGTCCATTGATCTCAGTAGTGTTAAATTCAGAGTGGAGAAGGTTCAGTAACACCAGATGAACAAGGACCACCATAAACACTAAGGTTAAATATTATGAAAGACTGTTTTGAATAGGGGGTGAAGGTGCTTAAAATTAATCTGTAAGTCAGGTTTATTTGCTTCATAAATTGGTCAAGGCCTGTGGTATTTCCATGGGGCCTGTTGACACTACAGCTTATCACTTGTCTATCTCCTTCAGAGAACAGTTCAAACTGTGATCTGAATTACATCTATTCATTAGCTGTCCTTTTTTTTTACTTCATTGACATGCATTTAAGAGGAGAATTTAATTCATTGTCTCCATAAGGGACCAACAGATCCAGTCCAGCTTTTAACACCCTCAAATAATGTTCATGTTAAAAAAAAAAATAAAAAATTAAGTAATTCACTTGAAATCCAGACTTCCTTTGCTTAAATAACCACTGCCATCCAGATGTCCATGATCATCTCTCTGTATTCTCATTACAGGTGCTTAATGTTTGATGACAAAATTGAAATAATGTCAAATGCAAGGCACGTTAAACTCTTTAAAACATTGAAAACAGGCATCCCAGCCTTTTATTTAGAAACTTCCACACTCTAGCTCTCTACACAAATCTCTCAGTTCTTCGTGCCTTCCCTAAGGGAACACATGAGATGGTTACTTTAGTGCTGGGACACTGTGAAAACAAATTAAAAAAAAAAAAAAATTGTCTTTCTATAGTTTGGAGATATTTTGTTTTCCCCTCTCTTATTACAAATGTATGTATTTTGTGACTTCCCTTTGAAATGGAATTCCAACTTCACCTAGATGCACTGAAAATTTATTATTATTATTATTATTATTACATAGTCAGGGCTAAGAAAAGAGATGGCTTTATAATCAAGTCACTAGATAAGCACTTAGATGACACAGACTCAATTACTAGCTTTGCCAGAATCTTTCTGAGAGCTATAAGCAAGTCAGTTACTGTGAGATTTTTTTTTTTTTTCTTAATTGATGATTGTGTAAAGTAAAATACACCGGTTTTCCAAGAACAGCAGCTTAGTTCAGACTTCCTTTTACCTATCTAGGCCACTAGACTAATAAATTATTTCACTTGTCTGTTTGCATCCAGTCCCCACAGATGCTGCATTTTGAATCCATGGAGACACCTTTTCAAGTAGAAGAGAAGACATGTGCCCTTCAACACGTACTGTGCTATTCTGGTAAACACAAGCTCTGGCTTAGAGAAATCTTTCAAGCTTCTTTGACAAATGATACAACTATTATGTTTCATATTAAATAAAGACTTCAGCAACAGTAACAGCACTTCTCTTAGGAAAGAAGACTGAGAGAGATGGGTGTTCAAAGAAATGAGCTAGGAGCTGTGTTTCAGCTGAATTCATTTTGACACAGAACCTAAATGTATACTTATGTGAAACACAGAAGATTACTGATGTGTACTGACAAGTACAATTTCCTCCATTCATGCTTTTGTCTTGGTCGTTCTGGATGGATATCGAGAAAAAGAAAATCTGTAGGAGGCTTGTGCAGCTCAGGAACATGTTACTCAAAGAGATGGTGAAATTTCCATCCTGGGAGGTTTTCATGCCTTGGCTTGCAAAGACAGGGCTGATCTATTTAGTGTTGGTGACAGCGGTGGAGGGTTGACCTTGATTGACTTCCAGACCCCCACACAGTTTCTTTCTGATTCCACAATCTTGACAAGACAGAGGGAGTAAATAAGATGGACAAGCTCATGGTTTTTGATAAAGGCAATTTAATTAAAAAAAAAAAAGAAAAACATTTGTGGAAGAAAAGCAAAAAGAGGAATCTATTCAGTACTTCCCATCAGCAGGGAAATGCCCATCAACTTCCTAGGAAGCAGGTCATCAGTGTGTGTAGCTGTTGCTTTGGAAGACAAATGACACAACCACAAATTCCTCCCACATTTCCTTCCCCTCAGCTTTTATTTCTGAACTTAATGTCATATGGTCTGTAATATCCCCTTGGTTGGTTTGCATCAGTGTCCTCTCCCAGTATCTCATCCACCCCCAGCCTACCAGCCTTTGGGTATGGAGAGAGTGAACAGAGATACAGCTTTGATGATATGCAAGCATCGAAACATTTGTGTCTTATCAACCCTGTCCTAGCCACAAATGTGAAGCAGAGCACTGTATGCGCTACTATGAAGACAGATAACTTAATTCCAGGCAGACTTAGTACAGTAGTTAGCTTTGAATTGACAGTTAGACTAGATGACCTCCAGAGGCCAACATTTCTATTATTCTATAATTCCTTTCTTATATCCCAAATCCCTGTGCTATATGCAATCAAACTGGCTCTAATGAGTTACTTTTATCCTTTTATTAATGCATGACCATCATAAAATTTTTGGATATCCTCATCATGACACCAAAACCAATCTTATTCAATATTTCATTTACAGAATAGTGCAATCACAAATAACCTGAAATAATGAACATAGACGACGCAATAGTAATTGTCATTCACCTTCAACCATCAAAATCCATTTGACAACATCCAGGTCAGCAGACAATTTTAAGCAAAAGGTAATTGTACATTGACTGCTATCTTGCTTTGTAACCTGACAACACTTTGGCCTAAATTTCTGTGTATTTCTTCAACATGCCTTAGGGGACACTATCTCATTTTTATCTTTGCTGAGGAAATGAGAAAATTGTCTTTATTTGGCTTATAGCTCACAGAATATATAAAAAAAAAACAAAAAACAAAAAACAAAAAAAAACCAAAAAAAAAAAAAGAAAAGGGGAAAAAAAGTGCTAATCCCCTGACTTGCAAGAAAATCTTTCTGTTTAGTTTAAGACAAATAGGCTTTTAGGCATTGCAACACCATAATGCTCAAAATGAAAAAAATTCTGTGAGACTTCTGAGGCTTTTTAAATCATTACAGCTACATTATCATCACCTTTTCATTTTCTCCTTTGTTGCTGAAAAGCTATAATTTGCATGACCCATTTCATATATAGTTTGAAAACTCAGTGGTTTAATTTTTCACATTCATTTCACTGAAGCTGTCTGAATTCTGATAGAGAATGGATGTCCCCGAGGTTAGATTTGCACACAGGAATTCAGATATTAGGTCATTTTGTAACAGCAGTCCAAACTCATGTTTACCGACAGCACAGTATTTAAACATATTAGACAAAATAATGAAATTAAGTTTGTGAAAATTACATGTTTCTGTCATTTCCAATATGCTGCTTTCCAAAATTAGATGTGGTACTTTCTCAACAAAATTACTGCTTGTTATCAGCTTTCTTTCTGTTTTCTCAAATATTGTCCTAGGACAGTTGCACAGCAAAACCTTTCCACTGATATGTCCCTGTAGGGAACAGACTTCCCAACTGCATCTAGGAGTGTAAGAGCCTCAAGTATGTATTTAAGGTGGAAGAAGCCAATGTTGAAGATAACTGTTTTCAACCTGTGTTCATCTGTAATCTGTGAGACAGAGACTGCTTGCTTACTTGTTTCAATTCCTTCACTTCTCTGTGAGAAAACTGTAGGGCTTTTCCTTCAGCACTCGAGAATTAGAATGTTGATGTAGGAGGAGATACAAAAAATAAAACACGGTAATTATTTCTCACCAGTGCAAAGAAGAGAAGGTCAAGGACCTTTTGAGAGGGAGTTGATAGCAGAAACTGAAATTCAAATTATCAAGTTCATTTATTACTTTCGTTTCTTAAACTCATGGGACTGTGTTACTTTTTTACCCAATTACTACTACCAATTTTAGCCAAATTTGTCAGTGACAGTGGTCTCAAAAGTGTTACTCGAAAGAAATTTGTGTAAAGGACAGTATGACAACTAGTGGAGAAAAAGAACTTCTTCAATTTCATATTCAGGATGTGAATTCACAAGGAATGTCTTAACTGATTCTGTTGCTCATGGCAGTATTTATCTTTAGAAGATGCTTTCCTTTTCCATCTGGGTTTTTTTTTTTTTTTTCCATGTGTGCTTTTTCTTTTAAACCATCATTATTATGAAGGCCTTTCTTTTTCTAATCAGAGAACACTTCTTGACTTCAGACTGTCAAAGGTACCAAAATAGAAAGGAAGCACTACTGAGTGAACTACAAAAACTTCTCTTAGAGAAGAGAAAGGCTGGAATTCAGCTCTGAACTTGGACACCAACATTTGTTTTCAATATGTGTCTAGAAGTGTCCTTATTGTCTCTGTGGAGATCTACTCATGACAGGTCAGTAGAATTTAGAGAATCTATCCTAAAGCTGATAACTTTATACAGTCTGCTGACTAGCTTTAAAAACTATTCTAAGTAGGTATTTACTGATTGTAGTCAATATTAGACATCTAATTCATGTGTTGGCACAGGCTGTAGAAATCCGGTGTTTAAGTCTGGTACTGAATCTGTCTTTTCATTAAGTCATGGAGTTAGGAGTGTCCCTCTAGATGCTGACAATAAAAAGTCACAGAAGACTAGGTAAACTATGTATTTCACTTCTGACTGAAGTTTGCAATTTGGACATGGTCCTGGGCAAATGGCTCTAGATGGCACTGCTAGAGCAGGGGGATTAGACCAGATGACCTCCAGAGGTCCCTTCCAAACTCAACCATTCTGTGATTCTAATGTGTCACACTTTAACTCATTGCAAATTGATCCTGATTTATATTGACAATTTTCTGCTTAATTTCACAAATTATCTTCAAAAGGTCTGAACAAAAGACCCAAATCTTTTACTCAGGCTCGCAGCTTTCAGTGAAACTTGTCTTTCATAGGAAAGTCCAGTTGCCTATTCCCACTGCCTTTTCTAGGAAATATGAAGATCTGGTCATTTTAATCTAAATGACCAAATCTAGTTTTAGGGAAATATCACAAAGATTATCACCCCCACCCAAATAAGCTTCCTTCTTACACAAGTTAAATTGACCTGCTAAGGCAAAATTCAGCTGCTAAACAGAAGTGCCAAGTACCACTGAAGGCTCTTTGTGAGGTGGCTGGTGTAACTTAGCCTGTTGCAATGGATCATACATATACTTATGAAGAAGCTACTTGAGGCCAGGCAGGATAATCCATAGCATTAAGCACTTATATTTATGCCACTGAACAATGCAAGTACTATTGTTAAACTTTCTGAAATATATGCTGTAACTTCTTGTCCCTGTTGACTTTGAAAGCATGACACTTCTTCTTGCTAACTTCTAATGATCTCTCTAAATTTTATTTAAAAGTTATTCTAAGTTTTATAAATATTTGCTCTGTAATATCATCTCTCTATGGACATACATAAAAGCAAAATGCATTACTCTGAATTGATCAATTATGAACAGTATCACCATTCATACAGTCTTGGATTTTTTTGGGCTTTTTTAGGTAAAACTCATTTTCTTTTTCTTGCAGGCTCTGAATGTCAGCAAGATGATGTCAGAATCAGGCAATTCATAGGTTTAACTAATTTTAAAGGCTTAGAGTTTCTTGTTGGGTTTAGCTTATTATTGAAATAATTGGGTGTCTCCAACTCTTTCATGTATCCATGTCTTATGAGAAAGTTGGAGAACAGGCTTTTAAAATGTAGTTTATTTCTGATCTCTCCAGTACGCATCAATTTATTCCTTATTAGCATAATGCCTGAGGAAATTCATAGTTCCTGAACATTTGGTTCATACAAGCCCTGTTTTTCAAAAGTACCAGTATGAAGAGCATTGGCAGGTGTTTTTCCACAGAAACTTATAAAGTTGGATTTCTGTAACTGGTTTAGACTTTTTTTTTTTTTTTTACCTGAGAATAATGTACATTCAGTGTGACATGAGAGTTCAGTGATTACTACTCCATGTCAAGATAGTCTCTACAGTAAATTTAAACATATTACATGCCTGTCAGAATGAGAAATGCCCAGTTACATTTATAAGCATTTAATTCCTTGAGGAATCTCTCCAAATAATCAAGTACTATGATAGTTACTGCATGCCAGGTTTTTAATATCCTTTCCTTAATTCTACTTCAGAGAGCAAACTAGCTTATTCCAAGTAATTTTGTATCCAGAGAATCTTTTATAATATGAAGTCAATCTTCATCTCCAGCAGGTTACATGAAGTTCTTGATCATCCCTGCTGTTTGAAATAACTGTTCCATTTAAACTCCCACTTAAACATGGCTTCTAACAGAGATTTTTCCACTGACTGCAAGCATTTAGGAGAACACCACCTGTGCCTCCATCCTCCTAACCCTCTTCAAGGTTACATGGTTTCTGTTGGAAATTGGTCTGGAAAACAAACATGTGGGTTACTAAAACTCTTTATTGCTGTTCTTTCCATTGCTTGCAGGTTTCTTAAGGCATGCCTGCACAATGCAATGACACTGAGGTGTCTAAGGCATAATTGAACAAGCTAGTAATCTTGCCTGGTCCTATGCTATTCAGGGATATCAGGGTGACATTGCACCTGAACTAATTATTGTTGCCTTTCCTCCAGACTGACTGGTAGTGATGTGACTCTGCTGCTTCCAGTGCAGATGAGATACACATGGCATCATCTTAGGTTTGTGCTTTGACAGCTTATGCTCTGCACCACCTGTGGAAGACATTGATGTACAAACTTCCCATGTTTTTGTATAGGCTTCTGCATTGCTTTATTCTCCAGGTGTAAGTAAAGGATGTCCAGAAGTTAGACCAAGTGTATGCCCAAGTGGATGGTCCTCCTGTTTCTCACATACCTCATAACTGGCAGTTTGAAAATGTCACTGGATACCCACAATTTCAGTTTTCCATACAATGATTATTGCCCTTCTTTTCTGACAAGGTGAAAGGAAAAGGAGGTGAACCCAAGAAGAAGAGTGAACTATTTGGTTTTGGGAATAATACAATTCCACTCTAAAAATATTCCACAAGCATAGACTTTAAGCTTAATAAAACTGATGGAGAAGAATTATAATTTTCTTTTTGGGTTAAAAAATAAATAATCAATATTTATAGTCTTATACATATGTATATATATCAGTTATATACTTATGTATTTATTTATATGTATTTATACATTTATTTAGAAAACAGAAAGACCATTTTCCAGACTTGTCCAGTTTATGCTTTATTTTTAGTCTCATTGTTCTGGTTCATTTGGTCAGGGAATTTATACTAGAATTAAGTTTCAGATTTTTCCTCTTTGTTTCTTCACATATTCTTGCAAATTACTAAACACTTTCAGGTTGTTTAAATTCTTCTGCAGATAGACCTGATCTTTCATGCTCTCTCACACTGCTTCAGCAAATTGCCGTAGCCATATTTTTCCTCTCTCTCTCTTACCCACCCCAACTTCCTCTACTGTCAATTTTAATCTGTATTTTGAGCCCAGGAAAGATTTCTCCAGAGTTACTGCAAAAAAAGGTATTATGAATATTCATAGATTGCTATGATCTTGGAGTTTTAAAATAGAACAGATGACCGTAATAGTAATGCTTATTCTCCCTATTATAAAATATTCAGTTGTGCCTACAGTTGATCTTCAATATCTAGGGCACTGGGCCTTTTCTTTTTCCCCCAATACATTTTCAAGTCTAACATACTAATTACTATACACCATACCAAGAAATTGTAATTTAGCACTTTAATATCCTTTTCCCTCTTTCAACTAGATGTTTGTCTAAAAAAAAAAAAAATAAATAAAATAAAAAAAAAAAGAAAAAAGAAAAGATTTGGTCTTCTTGTGGATCAAAACTGGGATGATCATTCACTGATAATCCATGTGATTTTTTTTGCCTATCAATTTCTGTCACCATCACTAACCAGAAATAATTTCTTTCTAATCTTTGATGTCTTTTCAGACCTTCATTTCTGAAGCCTAATCTGGTGAGATTTCTCCATTTTTTCTATAAATTTGATTTACTATTCCTAAAAATTAAAATAACTTTCATGTTTGAAATAGTATCTTAAACCAGGGAGATCACAGGTTCCTGTTTAAATACCCCTGAAGTCCAGTTTCCCCTTTTTCTTCCTACCTCCTCACCCATCTACTGTTATGAGTTATGGAAAACCTTTTGCTCTAGGCATTTTATATACATAATAGAAATTAAAGTCTCTCTCCCAAAGAGATTACAGGAAGAAAGTCAGTAAATAAATGAACATATGGGGAAGCAGGTGAAGAAAATAACACTGAAATGTTATGTTTAATGTAGCACAAGGCAATACTGCACAACCAGTGTCTAGCCGCTTCTACAATTTTTCCTTCCTAAAAGTTCTGGAAACTTATTTTCAGGTTGTCTCACAGTACTGTATGGTTTTAAAAGGACCATTTTTTCCATGCTTAGAAATAAGTTTACTTGACTAAACACAAGTGCCGAATATTATTTGTTATTTCTTCTTTCTTTTCTTTAGGCGCAGAACTCTTGGTGCGGCTACGCTTACCATGATGTACAACAAAATGCAGTTGAAGGAGAAACTGTAATGATACAACCCTTTTTAGATGCAGCATTTTTTAGATATGTTTTCTCTGGAAAGTTTGGAATTTTACTACAGTGCCTTCTTTACAGAGAAAAATACCAATGAAAGAAAATAATATTCCTGAACAATTAAATAGCAATTTGGACTGAAAATCATTTATGGCTACAGTTAACAGATTTGCTTGCTAGTGTTTTCAGTCCCTGGTAAGCTTTTTCTTTCTAATTTTTAAAAATCAACCCCACAAGATCAAATAAGGACTGTCAGGACAGGAAAACTACAATAGATCTGCTGCAGAATATTAAGAAAACATTAAATACTGAGGGGACACAGATTTTCTGCCCACAAATTTATTCAGTAACAGTTTCTTCTTATTTAGTAGTGCTGTGAATACAGGCAATACATGTCCAATCTTTCATTCACAAATATCCCCAAATACTTCTCTGCAAGGCTGTTGTCAATCATTTAATCCTGTCTGTATTGACACCAGCAGATTGCCCAGACCCTAGTGCAGGATGTTTCACTTGGCCTTTTTGCACTTCATGAGGTTCGCATGGTCCCACTCCTCAAGACTGTCAAAGTTCATCTGGATGGCATCCTGTCCCTCAAGTGAATCAACTGCACCACTCAGATTGGTGTCGTCCACAAACTCACTGAAGGTGGACTCAATCCCACTGTCTATGTAATTGATGATATCAAACAGTATCACTCCCAATATGGGCCCTTGAGGAATGCCACTCATTACTGGTTTCCACTTGGACATTGAGCTATTGACTAACTCTCTGTCTACAGCCATCCAGCCAATTTCATATCAAAGGCCTTACCAAAGTCTAGATAGATGACATCTGTAGCTCTTTCCTTACACACCTATGCAGTTAATCCATTGTAGAAGTCCACTAGGTTAGTCAGACAAGATTTTCCCTTGGTGAAGCCATGTAAGCTGTCTGTACCTACCTCCCTGTCTTCCATATGTTTCAACACATCTTCCAGGAAGATCTGCGCTGTGATCTTACTAGCTGTGTGCCCAGGGTGAGATAAAACTAGAGCTACTTCTGTCTGTATTAGGGCAGCCCTCAAACTTGTGCAACCCCATAAACAGAGTTGCTGAAGGAATCTTTGAGGCAGGTAGGAATGAATATCTGCTCCAATCTCTACTGTACATATTGGCAATGTAAAAAAAAAAAAAAAAAAAGTTTTTGAGTGAGTTTTTGAGTTTTTCTTGTGAAAACTCAGTTTAAGCACCTTCACCATTAGCCATCAATGTGGATGATTTCACATAGAAATGTATGAGAAGACAACACACTGTTTTAAAACCAAACAATGAGAGTCGTAACCTCTGGTGATGGGTAAATCACAAGGAGTTAAGAGGTTTCTTCTGAAGCTTTGGCAGTCTTTTATGAAGGACTGTCTCACCACAACTCAGGTAACAGCACAATAGGTGGAATAGACTATATTGCTCTACATACTCATTTCCACCTTGCAGAAAAAGCTTTTATGTAAGTGGATGTTAAGAAATAGAAAACTAGTTAAATATGAGTGGCATTATGTTAACAGGTATAAATTGTCTTTTCTAGATGGTAAATCAGTTCAAAAGGATGCTACAAGCTTCTGTTTGTAAATAGCATTTAGATGAAGAGGATTCCTTGAAATTCTAACAAGTTTACACTGAAGACAAACTCCTTGAAGCTGTAGTCACAGCTGGAAGCTTTCTCAAGCAGAAGTACGAAAGGCTGTAGCTAGATTTCCATTGCTTGTTTTGTTTTTGTTTGTTTCATTTGTAGAGAGAATTATTCAATATAGTAATTTTCAGTTCTCATGTCTGTGTATCTCTTGACATACCCCAGAGCATAAAGAAAACCTCTGCAAAATGTATTGAAAGAGAGCATTCATAAATTTCTATCAAAAAGAAAAATTACCAATAGCTTAGGTTACAGTCTTTACTTTGATAAAATGGAATTTTAATTAGGTAGGGATAAAAGCACTTAGTTTACTGTGTGAGAGTCTTATACATAAGATACTCCTTTTCAGACGTAATGTTCACTTCCATACAAGCTGTGTAGCAGCACTTCTTATGACCCCATAACAACATCAGCTTCAAGTATACAGAACATCAAAATCCCTGCTTGCTTCAGGTGGATTTTTTTGTTATCATGGCTCCCAGAGTGGCCTGTTAAGCTGGATAAATATGCTATCTTTTTCCAGTGCATAATACCATTGTTATAGGAGATACATAAAAGTTGCTATCTACAAATCATCCATTTTTGCAAGGCACATAAAAAAGACAAGACATCAAGAGCATTTGCAAGTAATTAAAGTGGTTTGTGATTTTTTTTTTTGGTAAAACTAAACTGTACTGCATTCTGTTGTTTGTAAATATGAGTCTGCAATGGCAATTCTACTGCTTGCACATCTATATTGCTCTTTGCAATAACTCATTCCTAATTCTTCTGCTTCCAGTTAGTCAGGATTGTCACAAAATGTTTAACCTATTTCCTGATTAAATAAAGTATGTTCCTTTTTATGAAAATGCTAAGTTTTGTAATTCTGTATACATTTATTTCAATCGTCTTTCTTCCATTGCGTGGTCTAATAGCTTATATTCACTGAAACAAATTCACCTTGGAATGAGTCTAAATATTTCATAAGCTTGATTTAATTGCTGTCATTTCCAATAGCTTCTCTACTCAGGGGACACTCTTTTTATAGGAACTTTATTGGATTTTTTTACTGTCAATAAAAAACTTTTTAGACATCATTAAGCTAGTTTTTAAGGGTGAATGAACCTCTAGAGTTTTTCCTCTGATGCCTGTTAATTTCAAATCTGCAGTATTTATTCCTCTTGCAAATCTTAGATTTTGTTCAGACTTAGCAAATCAAACAATAGTCAAGGAATATGTACACCCTTTCCTGTTCTCATTTGTATGTTAATCACCATTATCAACTACGCTATGGATAATTTTATTTTCCATGCACATTTTTAACATATGTAACTGAGGAAAAAAAAAAGAATATATGAATAGGTTCCATGATCTAATAATAAAAAAAATCATTCTGTACTATTATACTGATTACATATTCCTGCATATTGTTTGATTTAATGGCATTATAAACTCTTTGCAGAAATGAAGTTTAGAAATGCATTCACATACTGTGCTTCACTTTCTTCTTGTAAGATTTTGCAGTCAGAAAACAGCAAATGCTATTAAAACCTGCAACTAAGTCTAAGATTCTATACTTTCTTTGGAAATTATTAAATGAAATATTACGTCTATATTTCAAAGTTTTTCATGTGTATGTGTATCTGTGTTCAGATAATATATCTAGCCATAAATATGTTTAGCCATAAATTCAACCAGGCAGATGAAGAGGTAATATGCTTGTTCATGTCTGCAAAGTATGGAGATCATACGTGATTGTCCTATAAGTGACAAATGGATTATCACTTTAAAAAAAGCAGTAAAATTATTGTAATTTAGAAAACAAGAAGGAAGATCACAGGAAAAAATAAAGTCAAAGAGTATATATAAATAAAGATCCCTAATTATTTTTCCTCAGAAAAAAAAACTTCTCTTGCTATTTTCTGACTATACAGACAGAAGATTTGGAGTCTCAGAATAAAAACATTTTGCTTTCTGTAAAGCCAAAGCTTATGTGGGCAAGTGTTCTTACAGAAAATTTGACAGTTGTATTTTCTGATGATTTATGATATTTTTACTTCAGTGACCTTCTAAGTATGATACAAATCACAAATTAGTAAAAGTAGTTCTATTTTTTCCTGTTATTTGACAAGGGCAACAACTTACTCACTGATATAGCATAAACAGATATGTATGTTTTTACCCATATAATTGTATGTGCAGATTAATCTGCAAGTTGGTTTTACAGTAAAAAAATATCTAAAAAAATATTTTGATTTTCACTTACTTATTCAGATTTATCATAGGATATGCAAGCAGAAGTGGATACAAAGAAAAATCCAACTCGTAGTAGTCACAGTGTTTTCTACCTTGACCAAGCATCTCATTCTAACATGAGTTTTATTTATAATCCATTTTAAATTCCATAGAGATAGCTATAAATATCGTGTGTTGTATAAAAAAAGTAAAACATTGTAACACATGTCAGTGGATGGGTCCATCCAGAGAATCAAAGGGGTTTGGCCTAATGGGTAATACAGGAATCACATAATCTGAATAACTGAAGTTCCCTTTGGTTCTATCCCTGTTTTACTGGTTCTAGCCCTTTCTTGTAACATCAGATGAATGGGCTTTCATGTTAGCAGGATTTAAAAATACTGGGCCAAAACCTCATAACAGGAAAAGTTGATTCATAAATTGTACCTGTATGGTCTTGTGGAGTCTGTTTGAAGATTGTGTCTCTGCTTATGATAGCAAGTTGTGTGTCCCAGGAAGGGTGGGTTTGTAGAGTCAAACAGTTTGCACTGAGCATCTGGTGTCTACATTACATGCATTTCATAAGAGTTTTCTCTGGAGCGGTTTTAGTCTGCTGAGTTGAACTGAACACCCTTTAGCAGATGAAGTGCATTAAGTACTCTAGTGAAGCAAACCTTCTGGTTTAATTCTGTCAGAAAGGATCTAGTTTGTTATTTGAAACATCTGAAGTTGTCATGAAATAGAATTGTCTTTCTCTTGTGGGGTCATCTGTCAGGGTTTGTTTTAGCATCTAACAGAAGTTATGAGTCTCATAAGTAGTTCATATTCATATATATCATTTCCCTGTTTCTCCATCTCATTGTACTCCAAGAAATTGTTTTAAACACTTTCTAATATCATATAACAATTATCAACAGGGATTTTGGGGGTTGACATGTAGAAAATATGACCTAACACTTCTAAAAAAAATATAGATTCTATATACTAAACACTTATAAGGCATGCAACAAATTATCCTTCTGTTCATGAGAAAATATGCCTTTGTTCATATGCTTTGCTTCAAATCACATCCTGAATTGTGATAAATAGTACAGAACCATAACAAATAATAGACAGACATGATATGTCATGGTAATAAGTATAAATAAATATAAATTTTATACTAAGATTTAAAATTAATCATCTGGTCCAAAGTATGAAAAACGGGTACTGAATTAAAAGATAAAGAAAAATAATGATAACCAAATATACACAAAAAATAAAGAGATACTTAATTACTTGTGATGAAATAATTGTGGGCTTTTCAAAAGCAACTTAAAAAACCCTATCACAACTTACAACTACAGTGAGATCCAACACAAAGTCCTCTCCCCTCCCTTCCTTTTCTGCTCTCCTTCCCTTCCCTTCTCTTCCCTCTTCTCACTCTATGTGTATTGTGTAACAGTTCATCACTACAATACCTGAGAAACTTCTGAGAATTTTTGAAAGTCCACTGTTTATTTGATAATTATTTTAGGCATAAAAGTACAGAAGGAAAATTAAAGGAAAGAATGCTTTGGAAGAATTAACTTTAGAAGATACTTCACTTACTAGACAAATTGATCTAAAATTAATTTCAGCACTCTTCCAACATTGATAACTATTGAAATAATAAACATTTTATGGAAGAAATATTTTGAGACATGGAGTGTACCTTGTAACACAACATGTGCATTGTAAATCATATACCAGTTCAGGTAATTACTCCCATGCTATTAAATATAAGCTGTAGTTTATTTCAAGATTTACTCAGACATATGGTATTCCACAATGATATGCAGGTAAAACACTGTAGTAAAAATATGTGAGTGTAATATGTTTAAGCTAAACTATTAACTTGAAAATGGGATCTTGTTAATTATTTCCACTATAAAGAGAAATTGATGATGGAGTTCCTGGTGTAATACTAACATTTTCCCATTCTTTATGGTCAAACTATTAATTCTCTCCCTGTTTGTTTTTGAGTTTCCTCTTATATATTTATTTATTTTTTTAATTTACTCTTCACAGAGATGATTGCAATTCAAACCATTCCCATAACTCACTCTGTAAGATACCCAACACTCTTAACTCCCACCACAGCCTTACACTAGGTTCACACAGTAAAGTTCATGTAAATCTGGGAGCATAAATCACAGGAAAAAAAAGATTGGAGAAGACATCAGAAGGATGAATTTTATGCACATGCCTTGAACACTTGTTGCAGTGCTTCTTTAAACTGCTGATGGGTAGCTAGTGTTGCTCTGGAAATGTGACTTTCTCTTATTTTGGTATTCAATTCTGTGATGGAAATTAAAACAAACTGGACTTCGGACATATGTTTCTATTGTCCTGTATAATTCATTCATACAGAACTCCAATGCCCTCTTCATATTATTTCTGCAAAACAGAAGAAGTTAAACCTACCAATCTAATGAGCCCCTCATGACTATACTTCATCCCAACTCCAGCTGTGATGGGGCCCAAAATAACATAACTCATATGACTCCAAGCAGAAGGAAATTAAATATTTTTTTTTTAGAGTCCTTTTATGAACAGGGCTGAAATGTGGTGAAATTCCACATTCCCAGAGGTTTTTAATTTCAGCAGAGCATTGCACTGTGTTTTAGGGATGAGCTACAAGCTTCCTTCCAACCAACAAATTAGCTATAGTAATTCTGTCTCTAAACTTCCCCATGGTAACAAACCCAAATCCTTTCCCCTTTTTTCCTGCTCTCTGTAAACCAATGAAGACATAGATGCCACAAAATCAATCCAATATAACCTTAATTCCTGTGAAGCTCTGTGAAATTATTTGGATAGTAAAGCTCACCTTTTACTGTGTCTTAGTTTATGGGCTCTATTTTGTGCATTAATGTCTGTCATTCTAACTATTTTCTCCATCATATAAGTTTGTTTGGTTGGTTTTGTTATTTTTTTTAAACTTATATTTATCATTAATGAGACTAGCTGTTTTACTCAGAAGGTTTCCTATGGCTTTATCCAATCTCTAACCCCCAAATAACCAGGAAACTTTACATCAAGGGAAAAATTATTTTATACATCTGAGGAGGCACAGCAGCTGAAGCCTTAAACTGAAGCACTTAGACTTTGGGGTTTATTTTTGTCAAACATCTTTTTTAAAACTTACAAATTAATGCCAATCCTGAGGAGTCACAAAATTCTAAAGAACCCAACTTGAACTTCCACTAGCAATACAGTCAGTGTTAAGGCAAGAAAGAGAATTATAGTTATGGGCAAAAACCTGTACAGAAAAGAGTAAAGCTTTCTTTTTTTCAAAACCAGTTTTGTTGAAGTAAATATTGAGTTATGTATGCTTACCTTTAAAACGCATGTTGCCATTCAGAGTCAGTGTTCACTGTTATTTGTATCTATGAGGTTATGAGGATACAAGTAAATCAGATCCTGTATTAGATCAGTTTGTATAATTGGAAAAAAAAAACCAAGCCAGGTAATTTCCTAGGCTTATATGTTTGCAGTCTGCTTTGAAATAGAAGCAACATCTTTTTCAGGGAGATAAAGGTTTAGGATAGTTTCTCTAAGTGTAATATAATGATTCACTACTCTAGAGTAGGAAGGACAATACACATTGTAATTCAGTGGAAGGGAGAGAGTAAAACAAATTAAAGACATGGTAACAGATGTAAAACACCCCACTTGCAACACTGAAGGGTTGGCCCTGGGTGAGACAAGTATAGCATAGACAAGATCCTATATCTCGAGTCCCTGACTGAGGGTATTCAGTAGGTTCTGTATTTGGAAAGGAGCTTCTAAACTGTCTCTTAAGAATCAGGACTGTGAGAGATTGGTAAATGGGGTTTTCTGGTGAACAAAATTACTCACTTTGGGACAAATATTTGGTTTTCTCTTAATAAGATATCTGAGCTCACTTCAGTATATTGTGTTTGTTCATCTTCACCTACATGGGTGTCCTTGAAGGCACTACATTTTGCTCTGGGGAGTGCCATTTGAAACATAATAAAGGAGATCTGAAAATGTATTTCTATATATATATATATTTTAAATAACTTTTAACATTTGTTTTAGCTTGTGGTTTTATGTGATTACTAGGGTGGACTACCAATGACATGTTTTTGTTGTAATGTATTAAGTTTCCACATATTTCTTTGAGAGTTCATTTAAAGATAAGATATGGAGTTACTTTGTTTCTTACAGTATTTTTATATATTCTTGTCAGTCATTCACTTGCTTGCTTTTCTGTTTCACGGTTCTCTGATATATCAAGAGTTTTCTGGTGCAGTTTTATTTTACTCAGATGAGCTGGGCATCTCAAGCAAACTGGCATCTCAAGCAAATGCTTTAATGACCTGGCTGTACATCACACCCTTTTTGATGTTTTTCAGATTCCTGATCTATGTGCTATATACCAGTTTGTTGTATCAGTCTGTAGTTTATTATCTCTCATGCTTCCCCTGGTGTCTGAATTAATAGCAAGGAAACTCTGGCTGGGGTTGATGCAGGTGCATGTCACAACTGTTTGATGGAGACATGGTAGCTATGAAATATGTGATAAAAATTGATAAGCTAATATTAACACAGATGTCACAGATGCCATCTGTGTTAGCTACATTAAAATATACATATTTAGAATTACTTCCTTTGAATGGCACATGATACTGTAGGTATATTATGAACACTATCCTGAAGATAGTAGCTGTGCAGTTTGGTGAAAGTGTCATTTATTTGAGGTAATTTTTCTTGTGGACAAGAATATATTGGATGAGTGTCTTCCTGTGTTTAAAATGGATTCCAAGTGCTGGTTCTTAGGTGTTGCTATGTTACACATGGGATGGGCCAAATTAGTAATCACACTAACATTTCAGTTACTCAGTCAATTGGTACATCCATCACTTCTGCAAGAAAAATCAGACTTTGACATTTTTATAAATTTTCCCATTCTCTATTGTTGTGAAAAGAGACGAGACTGCAAGGTTTAAGCAAATTATTTATTTTAACTTCATTCAGAGGTTTACCCGTAAGGCACAAGCAAACAATTTATTTGAACTTCACTCACAGATCTAATATGGCACTAATGCAGAAATTCACAGATACAATGAAAGAATGCACCATTACAGCTTAAAAGTAAGAATACACTATAACAAATTCAAAAGCGCACTCAATATTAAACGTATCTTAGTTAATACCTGCATTTACAAACTTATTGCATGCTAAATATTTGCTTAGCCTCCAGGTAAGGGTTCTCCATCCTAGAAAAGTAACCTCTGGGGAAAGGTCTCCATACCAGTGAGATGTAGCATTGGAGAAGCAACTCTTAATTCCTTAACTGAACTTTAGGGCCTTTATCCCCTGATTTACATGACTGTAGCAAGACTATGTCTGAGTGGACCATACCATCTGGATACACAAGGCTGACAGCTAAAACTAACACTGAAACCCTCCAGGTTCCCTTTATTTTACATTTCTCAGGCAACTGAATAGTTTGGATTGAGACTCAGGTCATATTACTTGTTGAGGGATTTCAAGGCTCAGTCAGCTTTTGGTTCTTTGCATGGTGCAGCACTGCCCTGTTTGGTCTACGGCTTATGGATAACTCAGGGCTGAGCTATCTACACAGTTCCCTATGGGTCACCTCCATATAGATAGGGACTTAAGACTGTCCAAGGCTGGGTCTCGTTTACAACCCGCCATGTGTCACCTATTGTGCACTAGACATTATGCAAACTTATTTATAAACTATAAGCCAGATAATCCATACATCCATTTGATGTAGTCCTGAGATGGGAACCTTTCAATCTTTCAACCTAGCAAGAATTGTGGAATACAATGTGGAAATCTTTTGCTGCACCATCAGAATGCAAATCATTTCACCACAGCCAGAGTCATGAATTGTCTTCCCAATGTTAAGAATGTGCTTTGGCAGTCAGATCTGAGCACAGTAAGACCTCCCAATACAAAGGCCTAAAACTTCACTAGCAGCAGCAGGACTCTACCAAATAATTTAATTGAATAGCGCATTTGGGACTACATTCATAAATTCCCCTACTTAGGGCCTACATCATGAATAAAAACATCTCAGAGTTTAGAGATGTCATGATCACAACCATATTGATGACAACTACATCTAAGGCTAGTTCATTCCTCTGCTTGAATTAGTGAACTCTACACTTGCTAGTTCTGTGATCTGTACTCTTCACACATTTAGAGAACAAGTGTAATGAATTAGTGTGGATACAAAAATTTGAGGAAAACAAGAAATGCTCTATATTTACTTACATATCTAAGAGAACAAAAGAGAAAAACATATTTTTAGAATGCAAACAGAGTGTAGATGGTAAAGCAGTTGCATGGATATGTAATCAATAATCAGGGTAAGAAAGGATGTCAAAAGCACTAATAGTACTGTGAGTTTTGAAACTGGCCATTAATAGAAAGCTTTTTCTGTTAATCTATCTCATAAGCAGAAGATGAATGATTTTTCTCTGTTTCACTGTCATATCCAATGCTCTGTGTATTCATGTACATTCCTAAACTATAGCCCATTAAGCATATTGCTGTTTTCCAAAAGTTAAATTTATAAGCCTGCAAAATAAGTTATAGGTATTGGCTATAATTATTCTGTGAAATACTGTATAAATTTCAGTAGGGATGTATGAGCTTACAAAAACAGAGCCCACAAGTAAATATATTTTTGCAATATACAATATATAGTTGCAATATACAATTGCAATATACAAGTTTTAAATGGGTAACCCCTTTCAGTTCTAAACTCTTATTTTTAGGCATGACATAATTTGCATAGTGGCCTGAAATCTTCTAGTTTTGCTCAAAATAATTGTCAGATGTGAAAACAAATTTTTTCAGTCTGAAAAAAAAAAAAAAAAAAAAAATTGGTTATGGCCATTACAATTAACATATGAATTTTTAGAAAAAAAGTCAACATGACACAATAATAATCCTCATGACATGTTTCGGTTGGTTCGTTGGTTTGTTTTGTATTTAAATCTCTTGTCTAATTAAAAATAAATTGATCTCTATAACATGTAGGAGTGTTTTCTTTTCAGGTATTTGTTGCATTATCTGGTCTTACAGCTATTTACTTTGTGATCTCAATAGCCTTAACTGTTGCAAAATGCTTTTTTCCAGGGCACACTTACTGGAGCTATTGTGATCAATCAACAAATCTCCACAATGGGAGAAGGCTCAAAGGAGATTGGCAAGGGAAGAAACTGATTCAGGAGTGCTTGACTGTTGCAAAGATAGATGAATTTATCTGAATACACAGAGTATCAAAGAGTAGCCTTTGTTTTAGATAGGCAACTATCAGTGTCTCAGCTGGCTATATTAGTTAAGTGGACCAGTTATTTAAACAACTTTCCTTGAGTTAATCAATAGAGATACTGTTTTCCTGAACCAGCCAGACCAACTGCTGATGTTAAGAGGGACATCTAGAGGTCATCTAGTCTACCCCCCCTTCTTGCTACAGCACAGCCATGTGGAGCCCAGGACCATGTCCAGATGGCTTTTGAGTATCTCCAAGGTGGGACACTCTACCATCCCTTTGGGCAATCTGTGCCAAAGCTCAGTCACCCTTACAGTAAAAAACATGTTTCTTGATATTCAGCAGGAACTTATGTGTTACAGTTTGTGCCCATTGCCTCTGGTCCTGTCACTGGACACCGCTGAAAAGAACCCTTCTCTGTCTTCTTTGCATCCTTCTTCCAGGTATTTATATACATTGATCAGATTCCTCATGAGCCTTCTTTTCTCTAGGCTAAACAGTCTCAGCTCTTTCAGCATTTCCTCACAGCAGGGAAGTCCCTTACTCATCTTTGTTATGCTTTCCAGTTTGTCCATCTCTCTTTTGTACTGGGAAGCCCACAACTTTACACAGTATTCCAGGTGCGGCCTCACCAGGGATGAGGAGAAGGAAAGGACTACATGCCTTGACCTGCTGGCAATACTTTTCCTAACGAAGCTTTCTTTGTGGTTAGGGCATGTTTCTGGCTCATGTTCAACTTATCCACCAGGACACCAGGCCCTTTTCTGCCAAATAGCTTTCCAGCTAGGTGGTCCCCTACATAAGTTGGTGCTTCAGGTTGTTCTGCCTCAGGACCAGGACTTTGCACTTCTTGTTGAACTTCATGATATTACTGTTAGCCCATTTCTCCAGCCTTCTAATGTCTGCTTGGATGGCAGAATGAATCTCTGATGTATGAGGCACTCCTCCCAGTTTTGTGTTATTTGCAAACTTGCTGAAGGTACACTCTACCTCATCTCACAAGTCATTAACGAGGGTGTTAAATTGGACTGGACCCAGTATAGACCCCTAGGGTACAGCATTAGTTACTGGCCTCCAACCAGACTTCTTCCCACCTTGTACCACACTCCAGGCCTGGTCATTCAGACAATTTTCAGTCTATGTGCTCTCTCTCTCTCTCTATATATATATATATTCATACACATCAAATATTAAAGAATTTCTTTGTAGAATTGTTCCTCTCTCTCCTGAGGTCTTATGATTGCCTGACAGCCATTGTTTATAGAATAATTAGGAAATTAAATGAGAAAAACTGGGAATGGAAATTTTCTGTTGTATTTATCTAGTACAATATGCAAAACCTGACAGGAAGACATATGTCAGATGCTTCAATTGTTTGGTTTTTTTTTTTAAATGTTTGTTTTTGTCTTTGTTTTTTTTTTTTTTTAAGACAAAAGCATTATAATAAAGAAATTAACAGAACAGTGGAGAAAAAAAAAATCATCTAAGGATGCAGTCTTCTTCTTCCAGGCATGGGTACATCTTCATCTTCTGCAACCTCATTTCAACTGAATTTATTTAGTCAAGATTGGTTTCAGTACAAATCATTAGCAAAGCAGAGTCAGTAGTACTTATCTAAATGATAGTGTTATACAGCACGTTCTAGGCTTTTAAAGACAACAGCATGAATCCAATATTCTGGGGTGCACAGTGAGGAACAACAGATGTTAGGAATGGTTAATGCTACACCGTTGTGGAGAGGATCTGACACGTTGCAAACAATGAAAATGTGCAAGAGCTCACGTCTCCCACACAACTCTTGATATATCAGATGTAACTGTAAAGCAGAAAAGCAAGGAAGCAAATGACTGTCAAGAATATATAAAAATACTGTAACAAAACAAACAAACAAACTCCAGATCTATAGGGAAATGAGAGACCTGGACAGTAATAGACATTAAGGTACCCATCCATACAATTAACCAGCCCTAGGCATGAACACCTAGAATATGAGTGGATGTTAATAGCTGTGTCTAGAGAATCAAACCAAATGTTGAAGTAGCAGGTGAGCAAATGGCAACAGTTATGCCAGTAGCTCCTCAATTCTATCTTCAATTACACTTATTTGGGTCTCCTGGGCTGAATATCCCCATTATGTGTATACTCTGAAGTTATCTGAAGGAGTAATCACTGGTTTGCACCATTACACATTTATTAGAGAGGGGAGTGTGTTCACTACACACCAAATTAGATCTTCCATTTTAATTTCCTTGGAAAGGAATCTAGTTTGTACACACTGAAATTACTTTTCAAAATAAACCATCAGATGATAAGTGAAGATCATGTGGGTGTTTGCATCAAAACTGTACTACTCATCCAAGCTAGTTTTTCTATCTAAGGCCTGTGATGAACAGAAGCATGGGGAGTGGTATATGCCCTCAGTAATTACATCAAAAAACATGTTGGGATGCTTCTGACTAATTCTCACTGTATTGTCAGATTTGTCTTGGATTTTCTTCCTTCCGTCCCCACCCCATTCACACCAACTACCAGATTAAAGCTGTGACTCTATAATGCACTAGTGGAACTAACAGTAGGGACTGAGTTAACAACTTATATGGTATTTTTATTTATAGCCATTCTTGCTGCATGCCTTCTAGTAATGAAAGGCATTCTTCTTCTTTCCATTTTCAAACAAATTTTTAGTAGTAAAGGCACTTGGGAATTGTCAATCTTTTTTTTTTTTTTTTTTTTTTTTTCCCCTTAACTAGAAGCAGTCTGAATATGATGTTGTACCATATCTAAGCTTTTCATCTTGCAAACATTTATGCCAGAAGAATTTTATATTCTACTAGTCCATATTTTTTTCCTGAGTTTCATATTACTCTTATTTTATTCTTGCAACCTTTGTTTCTAAAGATTTTTTTTTTCTTTTCAGTGACCATTTTCTTCCTAGGGATATTGCCATTTTTTTTCTCTAAAATCAGTTAAGATTCATCTGAGACAATGATAATGTTCTCCAGATGAAATAGGCTAATTCTTTTTTTCCAGGTCAAGTGTAGTTTTTCTGTGAAATATAAAAGAAAATTATGTTGAAGCAATTTAACCTGATCAGTTTAAATATAGATTCAGAAGGATGCATTTAATCCACTGTGGGTTTTTTTTTTTGAGAATGGAACATCATTTTTTTTCAGAGCAATAGACTGGAGACAATGAAAACACAGCACTTTGACTCCTGAAACATCAAACTGATGCAGAAGTTTAGTATAAACACATGACATGTCATGTCAGTTTATTTTAAAGGTCTGTGGATATATTTTGCTATCATACTAGTAAAGATTTGAAAATACATAATCTGTCATGAACTCATGATGTCTTTTCCTATTGTTCTAGTCCTAATTTTATTGAAACATAAAGAATACTAAATAATCACATATAATTCAGTAGCAAGTAAGGTTTTAAATCACGTGTGCGTTTTTGAAAATCCATCCCATCCATTAATATGAGAAAAGGAAAGAAAATTGAAAGTTTTAAAGCAGGCATCATTAAGCTCTACAATGTGGGGATCATTGGGCTATATATTACCTCTAGTTTTTCATTCTTAAACTATGAAGAAGTTAAAAATCTTCATTTAAATAGCCAATGTATTGTACAGTGCCACCATTCTGCAATTTAAAGTCAGGATCAAATGACATATAAACCACAATTCAGAGTTATTAAGTATTAAAAGAAGCAGATAAGACTGATTATACTCAAAAGTTATAAGCAGGAAAAAATACAAAGCTAACAACAGTTTTATTTACTTACTTTATGTAAGAGAATACTTTTCATTTTAGATTCACTTGAATAGATTGTTCTTGATATGATGTTTTATGGATGGTTTGCTAAATTTTAATTCAAATTTAAAATGCTAACATTTCATAATAAACCCTCATTCCAAATTTTGAGTGCTCCAGATTAAAGGGGACTGTTAGCCATTGTAAATAGCTGGTAATCTATCTACTAATGTAGTTCAGCTCATGTTTGGCAAGTAAAACTAAGCTGTCATATCCGATCATACTGCTATTTTGTAATCTAAGATGAATGAATTGGAGAAGGATTTTTATATAACAATGCACTGTGGAAAATTGCATATATATTTAACTTTATGAAATATGAATATATAGTTCTGTTTCAGGATGTAAGATTATTTACATCATTGTAGAACTAATGACCAATTATTTAGGAAGTAGTAGGACTGTAGAGCTAATCCACTTCTTTTACAACAAAAGAAAATAATTAATGTGTTCTCAGTCAGTCTCACTATGCAGAAGAACGTTTTTGGTTTTTGGCTTATTGTCAGTTTTTAATTTATTTTAGACCTTCCCAACTATCAGTTGGAGATATGCACTGCACAATCACATTGATTTTACATTATGTATATAGGTTTTTTGGTCCTGTCAGTTCCCATTGCATTTCCCAACAGGTTGGGTGGCTACAGTCCACTTCCTAGTTACCAGTGACTAATTCACAAGACACTTTTTTTTTTTAAGGAGAGAGAGATAGAAACTTACTAACATCAAAAGAAAGAATGAAGAAGAATAGTAGAATAAATGAAAATTTAAAAAAAGTACAAAGCAGTAGCATGTTATGTTTGAACCTTCTTTGACAGTTTTGCTTGTTTGACACACCCAGTAGTATTGTTAAGCTGATAAACAATGTATTAAAAATAAAACTTTTAATGTTGACAAAGACAGATTCCTAAAATGATGCAAACACTAATATTCTAAATTAAAATTACTTGAATTTTGTTTTCCATCTAAATACAATTATATTTTGCTGTTGTTTTTTAAAACTCATATGTGAGTGTGGTCTGTGGAGTGGAACTTCAGTTTTTAGTTCATTTTTTCCCATGTTCCAGTTAAAAAAGTGAAGAGTTACTGAATACTAATCTAAAGAATGAAAAGGAATGGAACAAGTAAAATTCAAAGAAAAAATACATATTCTCCTTGCTTATGTAAGATAATAGATGAACAATAAACATGATGTTTGCTGCCATAAAGATACAATGTCATTATTATCATCTTATTACATAATAATTAAGGATAATCAGAAGCCTCTGTACAATAGAAACATGAATGAACATTGTCCTGAATAGAGATGTTTATTCTTGTGACCAACCTACAGGTTGATAGATTCATGTTGCAAAAAATAAGTTTTGCATGGTGCTTGCCAAGAGAGATTGAATTAAGGATGCATATAATAGTATGGACAAAATGAGAAGAAGTCTGAACAGCTGTCTAAACTGTAAGACGATCCAAACTTAGCTAAAAATTCACATCAAATGTGTCTAAGCTAATAGACAATCTAATATCAAATGATATTATCTTGTTTCATCTGTGTCCAACTGTCTTTTTTGCTTGTCATTGCTTAACATTACTTAATATGGTCATATTAGGACTTCATTTTCAAATACATCTAATTTTTCTCTCTTTCAGTCAGTGAGACACCTGGCTAAATTACAGTTGAGTTAATGTGTAGTCCACAGCTTATTCATGTCTCCTAATGAATCTGGGCATGATATACCTCATCTAACTTTAGACATCTACAGAGCATTTATTCATGTGACCTACTTTAGGCAAGTACTTTGTAATGAGATAAAATCCTCCTTTTATGTGTTCTTTTTCCCAGTTAAACTATAAAAGTATATTCCCAGTCAAACTATGAAGTAACATAACTCACTCAGACATAGATATTTACATTAACAGACTTTACATCTGACCATATGAATCCCAGCCAGGTGTCTGATCCTGTTTTAGTTCATAGAATCCTTGACTTTGCCAAGTTACAAGCCAGTATTTGACCCAAGTGGCCTTTTTCATGGAATCTAAAAACCCAAAATCTTTATTATTGGGAAAAGTATGCTTCCCTAAGTTAGAATTACTGTTTCACTGTATCTATTATCCCTGAATTTTAATTTCTTTTCTGAGGTCAGATAAGAAGAAATCGGTCAAGTAAATCATGGAGCTTTTTATGAGAGAAATCTCATGGAATCTCAGTCCAAGAACTGGGTAGTTAAGTGATTTACTGGGGGGGGGGAAGAAAAAAAAAAAAAAAAAAAGAGATTTTTAATAACCAGTCTTAAAATACATAAATAATATCTGAGAAAAAAACAACCCCACAAAAAAACCCCACTTATGTGTCATGATGTTATTTTAAGAAACGTCCATTATGAACAAAAGAAAATTGTGATACTTCAGTTCATACTGCCACCTGGCAAGTATATGAAGCATTCTTTATGAATTTTTTCCTGCAATACCTAGATATTGTCTTGCAGTTGACTATAAAATTCTGTGTTGGTATATTTTTTTTAAAGAAAAAGCTATTTTGTGATACTAAATAAACATCTGCCGCTTTTCTACCTTTCAGGATTGATAGATCTGTAATAGGAGCTTAACGTTGTCCTGAACCTACTGGATGTGAGGAAAAAAAAACTGCTGAAGCCAGAGACTCAGTTTTGAGGACACATGAAGAGCTAAATAGCAAAAAGTAGAAAGGCTGGAAGTCCAAGGCTACTGAGAAGAACCTTCAACAACATAAGTGAAACTGAGTCAGGATAAAATGACTGGACTCCATTTTATGGAGATGACATGAGAAATAAGTGGGATTATATCTAAGATTTAAATTAAAGAAACACATATTTTACGAAGGTATGTATGTTATGCTGTAGTACCAGCCAGAACGCACCTTCTAACTTCTGTCACTTCAGAAAAACAAGGGCGGAAAGTAGCATCAGAGCAGCCATAAGAAATGGACTCTTTTCTTTTTCCCCAGACTGATAGCAGGATTATCTTCTCTAATGAGGATTGATCACATTTTCCAAGACTTGTAAAATTGCAATTGTAATTGTCACTTGGCAAGCTACTCTCCAGTGAAGAAATGCCACTGTTTCCACTCCAGTTAAATAAAGCTTTCCTCTTCTCATTATCACACATTCTTATTTCTACTTTTAATCTACTTAAAGAAGATTTTTTTCACATTTTCTTCATAGATTTGTCCATCAAGCGTTGACGTATTTTCCTTGAATCATTTATTGTCTAAAAATACAGTTATTTATCTTAGATTAGGAAGTTAACAAGCCACTATTTTTTTTTTTTTTTTATTTATTTAAAAAACTTAAGAATAGCTAAAACAGAAACAGTAGAAAGGAAGAACCAAGGCTCAGACAAACAATGAATCATAATGACTTACTTAGATGATAACATCTTAAAAAAAACAGAGCTGAAAGAAGAGGGAAAACCTTGCCACCCCTGAAAAACAAGTTGTCTAAATCTTGTATTTTAGAAGATTTTTCAGACAAATATTGTAAACTATACAAGGAAAAAAAAAAACAAACCAAAACAAAAAAAAAAAAAAAAAACCCCAAAAAAAAAAACCTAACCCCCCCCCAAAAAAAAAACCCCAAAAACAACCCAACCAAAAAACCTCTAGCTTTCAATTAATTATGGTAAGGCAAAAGAAAGCTAGCCTACAAACTCAAGAGCAACAATAGTGTCACCAGACTTGATGAAGTCCCAGACAGCAACATCATTCCCTAAAAATCAGGCAACTCCTCAATATTAAAAAAAAAAAAAAAAAAAATGTAAAAATTTTATATGATTAGATAAATGTTGATGATAATGCAGTGTTACTAAAAAGACTGTTGCAGGCAGGACTGTTAGAAATATAGAAAAGTAATTGTACAAATCTGTGTATTAACAAGGTTTTATTTTAATAGAGGAATCCCAGGAAAAGCCTGGGTTTTTTACTTACTTATCAAAATAGAAAGATTTAATACAGATCCATAAAACAAAAAGTTCATTTTTGTTATACAGTATCTTATTTTGAATTTGTCTGGAAAAAAAATTTTAAAAATTCATCTCTCTTGTTCTTCTACCTCCATTGTTTTGCCTTTTCTGTTCACCAATATTTCTTCATCAGCCAGAAAACCTTGGTTTGAGTAATATTGGAAAGACCACTCAAGACATCTTTAGCTTAAACATTGGCACAGAGCAAGTTCAGTGGTCATCAGAAACACAAGCTAAATTCAGTTTTAAGAGGTGACAGAGCTGATTCTGAAAAAGGAAGAAATGGATGTTTTGTTTGCAGAAATAATATATCAGGGTTGAAATGAACAATGGGGTTTGAGGAGCTATGAGGATAAGAGAAGCTGAAAGTGGCCATTAAGGGATCTGGAAAAGTGAGTGGCAGTTTCAAATGCTGGAAGAATGAGAGACAGTGGTAGGGAAAAGTAAGGAAAAATAGGGAGAAGACTGCTGGAACTGGATGGTGGTGGATAAAACTATGTGCTTTTCTGACTTATACAAAAGGTGTTAGTGCTTTGATTTTATTTCTTGATTTTTTTTCAGTGACAAGTATTTTTAGAATAGTTAATTAAGCTACTTGAACCATGATCCAGCAACATGCCTAGGGACATGAATTATCTAGGCTCTTAGACCTATAAAGAACTTCAAGCATGCAGGAATACTCACAGGCTTATGTTTTTATACACTCAAGTCAAGTGACAGGTCATGATTTAAATGCTGACAACAGATCTATTAATGTATATTTTTCTCCTAGAAAGAAACCTGATTTTTCTTGCGATAGCTTCAAGGAAATTTAATTATGTCTGTTAGGAAACATGTTTTAGTCTGGCTTCCAGACCTAGTTCTCAAACATCTCTAGCATGTTGAAGCATAAGATGTAAAAAGAACTATAATTCCCTGTGTCTCTTTTGTTCTCAGAATGCAGAACAGCTTTCTTGCACTTTCTGGGAGTGTTAACAGCTAGAGGCTATATCTCACCATATTGACCTTGCCCTGCAGAAGGTGAGAATGCCCCCCTCCATATTCTCAGATGCTGTTATTTGTGGGGGAAATGCTCCATATTGTGCAGTTTCTGTTCAGCATTGTAAAACCACTGGCCTGTATAATCATATTATTGTTATCACTATCATGTTTTAACAGCTTCTAAAGCCTTCATTACTTTACCATGAATCTATATGCAGCCAGTCACCTGGTTCAGCTGCTTACTTGATACTAAATCAGCAACTGAAAAAGCATGCTAGTGTCTCTGCTTCCAAAGGCATTGCTCAAACAGCACAGGGGTGGCCGACTGGCTCAGCAAAGGTAGGAAGAATTAAAACCAGCATCTGCATCCCAAAAAATGTGTTTCATATACATACAAATATGTCACGAATGAAAATGGGAGAACTTTCACATCTTGAAGAAAACATAAATAAGTCAAAATTTAAATATATTCATCTAAGTGAGGGAATAACTCTGAAAGTTTCAGCTAGCATTAAAAGGATTCACAGATGCAGGAGACAACTGTTCCATGGAAATGACTTGCCATCTTTAAAAATAAAAACTCATAAATTAAATACTTGCATGTCTTCACTGGAAAATTGCTAGATCCGAATTCAAAAATTACTAGGGAAGAAAATAACAAATGTGCTGCATATTAACAAGAATTCTGAAATTATTTTTTTTGTGTTTGGTTTTTGAGGGGTTTATTGGTTTGTATAGGTTTGTTTTTTTTTTTTTTTTTTTTTTTTAGTCTTGATTAAGTATACAGAAAATACCAAAGGCCCAAAACCTAGATGTACACTAGGAAGAAGTTCTTTACTATGAGGGTGCTAGAACACTGGAACAGGTTGCCCAAGGAGGTGGTGGAGGACCCATCCCTGCAGACATTCAGGGTTGGGTTTGATGGGGCTCTGAGCAATATGATCTAGTTAAAGATGTCCCTACTCACTACAGGGGAGATGGACTACATGACTTCTAAAGGTCCTTTCCATCCCAAACCATTCTGCGACTCTATGATTCTATACCTTTAAATCCTAAAAACTGCTCTATATTTCTAGCTACATTTAAACAGTTTTCAAAAATGAGCAATATCTATGATTATGCCATTTGAAGAAAACACTGCAGGGAAGCCTTGGTAGCATATAAACCAATAAATTTAATTTTTTTATGGTGAAATTCTTGAAGACTGCTTAAAGTGCTCAGCTAGGGTAATAGAATAAACGCACTTTGATTAGGCTCTTTGTTTTCAGTTCTGAAGAACTTGTTACTCTTCTAATCTTATTTGAAATCTGTGAATTTACCATTGTATTTCCAACAGTAAAATTTACTCGGAAATGGAAGGGCTGGGGGAAGACATTAGGTAAAGTTTCTTGAAGAGTCAAGAAGTATTTTATTCCAGACTTTAGAGGGACTATCAAAGTTTCAGTTGAAACCCACCTAGTGTTGCTCTTTTTGGTTTTGGAAGTTCCTATCCTACACCAACTTTCCATCTAACAGTAGCTTTTCTAAAAAAATGGAAGTTCTAGGTATTTCATCTGCATCATTAGAGCATTCTTTTCTGAAACATATCAAAATGTAAAGCAGTGAGGTTGAATTTAAACCTATTTATAAAATTTTCTCTCCCATACACTGGTGAAAAAAAGTCTATTAGTTGCTCAAAAAGTAGAACGAAGTAATCCAAATATACTGAACCATAAATTACAAAACCCACACTACTTCATGATTTATCTCATACTATTTGCAGTTTACTACTAAAATTAAAAAATAAGAACACTCCAAAGGGATACTTCAAGAATAAGCACATATTTGCATTTACAGAGGGAGTAAAACAGCTGTTAAGATTTATCCTCATGCTTCATTCAGAGCACTGTAATTTAATTAAAGTTAATGATACTGTTCAAATTCTGTAAATTTAAAGCATGTTCATAAGTCTTTCCAGTATCATGAAAAACTATTACACCTATGTGCAAAGTTCTGGAAACAAACTTGATTGTGATTTTGATCATCTCAGTTCTGGGAATCTTCAGATATCAGAGAATCCTGTTACAGTATAGATTGAAAAGGTCCTCCAAGGTCATGTAGTCAATCCACCTGCTCAAAGCAGGTGTGAAATTGGCCAGACAGCTTTGGTCAAAGAATGGTCATAAGGACCATAAGTACCTAGTCCTTCTGACAAATAGTGACTCTTGGCATCCCTCAGGGCCTGTAGAAAGAACAAAAATGTATCTGCCATCAATACATAAATAGACATATATCTCTGTGTATGTAACGTTGCTATATCAGAGATAGAAACAGAATCCCAGATGGGAATAGAGGTCAAGTCTACTGGTCTACTGGTCAGGAGTGAAAATTGTAGCCTTAAGTAGGTCAGAACTATAGGTAAACCTTCATCTCTCAGAAGAACAAATGAAGTTTTAACTTTTTCAGAAACAGACATGGATCCCTAAATAACCCAGATCAGGGGATGACATTTTCTCTTTGTAAGAATTAGACACTGGAGTGCATCAGATGTAAAGAATCAGTTTCAACAAGGTTAACATTTTAATAGAAGCCTGTTACAGCAAAGATGGAAATGGAACCCAAAAAAAGGAACACAGGATCTGGTACATCCCAAAGGTAGAGAGGGAGGAAAATCACTGCACGGAACTGAAGAATGGATGATACGCAAACCCATGTCTTTTACCACTAATTTTTGTGTCAAAGAACAGTGTTTATGCCAAGACAGGGATGACTCCAGGTCTCTGCTGAGTTAGAGATTTGTTTCCAGAACACCGAAACAAGTTGTTCAGAAAAGTTACAAAGTCTCCATGTCCTCAACCTGCTCTACCTGACCCTGTTTTGCACAGGGATGGTGAAATAGTCTCCAGAGATCCCTTTCAATATAACCTATTCTGCAATTCTGTGATTCTATATGGTTGCTCTGGGTATATCTCTCTGATAGGGATTTGATTATCCTCCATCCACAGGGGATAGGTGGGGTAGATACTTCAATCATTTATATGTTAGTGAAAGGCATGGAGCTCTTTTACACAGTTGTCATGGAGCTACACAGAAATAGATTTCACAGAGTAGTGCAGAAATAAGGGGCTGAGGAAGAAAACAGGATCAGCATATAGTGATGCAATGGAATTGACTAAGCCAATGACGGATATCTTCCTGTTTAGCAATTTGTCTGTATGAGCGCTTGTAATGCACCTCTGGCTTTGTCCTAAGTAATGATGATGTTATGTCGAGGAATGGCTCAAGGAGCAGGGCGGACATGAATACGTGGCTGCAAGTGTGAACAAGCCAGCAGATGGGCAGTGAACCATCCTTGGGCGAGTGATAAGAGGAAGACAAAGCAATAAAACAATCAAGGAACAGGCCTCTTTCCCAGGGCGCGCTGACCGAAAACAGGAGACTTGGGGGGTGCAGAAAGGGGAGGCTGCGCCTGCAGGGAGGAGCGGGCAAAACCACCGCTTCCCTGCACTGGGGGAGGGGCATGGGCCAGGGTGCTTAAGCGTGCTTGCTGTATGTAGACCAATCATAATATGTATTAAAGCATGTGAACTGTATGTAGCCAATCAGTAATAAGCAAGACACATATAAGCGAGGGATAGACAGTAATAAAGTGGAACATGATTGTAACTCATATTGCGTCCTGATCAGTGTTCCCATGCCTTTTCCTTTGGAAAGTGTCCAACGGAGGGCTACAATGATGATTAAGGGACTGGAGCACATGCCTTATGAGTAGAGGCTGAGACACCTGGGGCTCTTTAGTCTGGAAAAGAGAAGACTGAGAGGGGATTTGATAAATGTTTATAAATATATGAGGGCTAAGTGTCAAGAGGAAAGGTACAGCCTCTTCTCACTTGTGCCTTGTGATAGGACTAGGTGGAATAGATATAAGATGGAGCACAGGAGGTTCCACCTTAACATGAGGAGGAACTTCTTTACAGTAAGGGTCACAGAGCAGTGGAACAGGCTGCCGAGAGTGGTTGTGGAGTCTCCTTTTCTGGAGATTTTCAAAACTCGCCTGGATGCGTTCCTGAGTGACCTGTGTTAGGGTAGATTAGGTTGTAGGGTAGATTAGGTTGTAGGGTAGATTAGGTTTTAGGGTAGATGATTAGGTTGTAGGTTAGATTATATGATCCTGCCCTGGCAGGGGGGTTGAACTCAAAGATCTCCAAGGTCTCTTTCAACCCCTAACACTCTGTTATTCTGTGATTTTCCCAACAATGTTACAGGTATTTGATGCTATGTAACAATTTGACAGATTGTTTTCTGTATGCTGTGATACTGGAGGAGTTCTGACTATATCAGAACTAGGACTGGAGTTCTGATTATGTCAAAGATGTGGGTAGTTATATTCTTGTGTGGACAGTTGTCATGGAGTTCTGGTTGTCAAAGTCAAAGGTGGAGTACAAATCAGACCAAAGCAGAACCATTAATGTAAAATGATTATGATTGCTTCACACAGAAACAGAACAATCATAAGACTACAAAACTGTAAATAAGGGAAGGTTAATAGTGTAAGAATACACTCGTTCCTCCAGTCCTACAAATGACTACAGGACAAGCAGAACTTCTTTAATTTTCTACCCTCCTAGAATAGGGTAAATCTGTGCCATACAGACCTTAGGTCTAATTTATTGTGGCTGTGCAAATGAAGACATTATGTACTAACTAGTAGTACTAAAAAGCAAGACATATTATATATTCAGAAATATATAGAATTAATTGAACAGAAGGCACTATTAATAACTCAAACCTGATTATATGATTAGGATACTCACTGAGGAACTAGCCAATTAAAATAACCAGGTAGAAAAATTCATTATATAGTATGTAAGGAGCAGTCTCAACATATGAAAATAGTAGTTAATAATTCTTCTAATAGTATTTGTTTGTTTGTTTGTGGTGTTTTGTTGTTTGTTTTGCTGGGTTTTTTTTTGTTTGTTTGTTTGTTTTTTTGATTTATTGAGGGTTTGTTCTTGTTGTTGTTTCCATTTTGGCTGATAAACCATCAAAGACCAGGGGATGCAGTAACATTCAATGCAGTGACATTCAATATTATCAAAGAGGAAAAAAACCCAACACTTAAAATGTCAAATATAGAAACAAAAAAAAAAAGCATGGCAAATTTAGTACTGAATCAAGGTCCATGACCTTGATTGGTCAGGAATTTCAGAGAGTGACTGTTGATCAGCTAATATTAATCGGAACTGGGAAATACTGACTAAGAGTAGACAATCTTGTGAAATCCATCAGTGACCGCAGGAAACAGTTGCCTGAAGAAGGAAAATATATTATCAATATCTACTGACCAATGCTGATAGGCCATTATTGAACCATTATTTCTGAATATTGAGTTGTATTCCATCAATTTATACTGCTCTGAGCTGTAACTGCCTTATTCTATGCCTTAACTCTCTGCTTTGGATTTTTATTTGTTAACTAGGTATTTGGAAAAACTTGATTTAAACATTCCACTTATGAAGTGATTGTCAGAAGTTGTTTAAACCTTCTTTACAAAAGCTCCACTGTAATGACAAGGGTAATTTAAAAAGCATCTTTGTTACCAGTGACTGAACCAGAAAGCTTCATCATGAGAGTACTTATTTAAAGAAAATAAGACAAAGAATAATAATGATAATTAATAAAGATTCATGACGTCTAAGACAGACATGTATCAAAGGCATCCATGTGACATAATGAACAGGTTAAAACATTTAATAGGGCTCTAGAGATAATATGTTGCAATATTTTTCAAGCAAAACCAACCACAGAGTGTGAATGGCCACAGAGGCTTGCTAACAGCTTGATTAGAAGGAATATGCAGACACAAGTGATCCATCCTCATCAGTGAAGAACAGGGAAAGGATAGCAAACAGTTGCCTGTGCAGAGGGATTAAAGCTATATAAAGATGTTTCATCCTGTTTGTATGAAGGGCAATTTGAAGTTCTGGAAAACATACATGAATCAAGTCTGTTTAGTACAGTGGAAATTATTTCAATATTTTCTCAAAATCAAGATGAATGACTAATAACTTTCTGTAGGGACCAGGAAACACACATTTTTGTTTTATCATTAAGTAGAAGAGTCAGTAAATAGGAAGTCTGAGGGAGAAATGCAAAATATTTATTCATAATGTCTCAGAAACACTGCATAGCATTAGGCATACATAGTATACAGAATATTGATTTCAGAGACATAAAATCCCAGAATCACAGGGACCTATTGAGGTCGTCTGGTCCAACCCCTCTGCTACAGCAGAGTGATCTAGAGCCTGTTGCTCAGGACCATGTCCAAACATCTTTTGAATATCTCCTGTGTCTGTTTAGTCTGGAGAAAAGACTGACAGGGGATCTTATCAATGTTTATAAATATTTAAAGGGCAGATGTCAAAAGCATGGGGCTAGTCTCTTTTCAGTGGTAATCTGCAACAGCGTAAGGAGCAACAGGCACAAGCTGGAACACAGGAAGTTCTGTCTGAACATGAGAAAGAACTTCTTTACTGTGAGGGTAACAGAGCACTAGAACATGCTGCCCAGAGAGGCTGTGGTGTCTCCTTTTCTGGACATATTAAAAACCTGTCTAGATGCAGTCCTGATCAATCTATTACAGGTGTACTTGCTTTGGAAAGGAGGTTGGACTAGATGTTCTCCAGAGGTTCCTTCCAAACCCTACCATGCTGTGATTCTGTATCTTTTAGGCACTTCCTTGCTGACATGCAAGTGCTGTAGGTCAACTCACTTAAGACCCTTTTGGTTGAGTTTCATAGAACTACAGAATCACAGAATGGTTTGGGTTAGAAGGGACCTCTAAAAGTCATCTAGTCCAAACCCCTCCAGTAAGGAGGGACATCTTTATTAAGATCAAGTAGGTCACATAACTTTTACCAAGGTCACATAAACCCATGCCTTTTGTTTATTGACCCTGTCCATAGCTCCCTTACAGGGCTGCCGTTATTCTCTCCCTCTGTCATCATCCTTAGTTTATTTAGTTGTTAACTGTTTTGATTCAGCTTCACAACAAATGTTCCATACATAACATAGGATGCAACTAAGGAGGCAGAGTATTTGTAGTTAGAATACCTGATAGCTGGATACTTGAATAGATGGAATATTAGGAATCTAATGTGAAAAATTGATGGTGTGCTTTCTACAAAATTTCCTGTTACATAGAACTAGATAATAGTTCTTATAACACATTTTACTTTAAATTAAATATTTCAGCCTTATGTGTCAACCTTTGCATTTTAATAATATGAATAAATCCATTCTTTAATATTCTTTCAGAGACTGTTTTCTGCAGGTATATTTCCGCTCTACAAGTTGTCTTTGAGTGATGAAGGTAAAATTAAATCTAAGAAAACAGAAAAATAATTAACCAGATCTCTTGCCTCTGTTAATTGCAGACATTTCAGATTCCTGATGACAGATAGGCTGAGTGTCAACACAGCTAATATAATTTCAGCCACTGGTCTTCAAGCTACTCTTCAAATACAAAGGTCTATCCTTTTTCTACCCTACTACACTTTTAGACAAAGCTTAAAAAACAAAACAAACCCCAACCCTATTTGGTTTTCTACTTGGCTGCTTTTCCCTTGTAGTTCTGTAGCACCTTAAGAAGTCTGTTAAATTCGGGAGATATATATAACCTTACAGAACTCATCTGTCTTCCTGTCCTCTTTTAAAATATGATAAAGTAGTATTTTTCAGTTGTCAGCTGGGATGAGCAGAGGCTGGAGTTGTTCCATTTCCAGTAACCTCTGCAGGTCTGCAACCTCCCTCTGATGAATTACTGAATTAATGATTAAAAGTTTCCCACACTAAATAAACTCAAAGTGTGTTCACCTTTACCTAACCAAAATGCCACTCAGGAGCAGAAATAGTTGAAAAAAGCAGCGAAGAGTCACACTTGCACAGGAAAAAAAAATTAAATCTTAACAAGCAAATTAGTGTGGCTATATTTAAATCCTTTGTTTAAGGCCTTTTCCCTTTTGCACACAGATTGAAGACTATTTTCCAGCTGGATTCCTATAAATGTATGTTCTTATATAGCTTAGGACACAACCACAATCACACCTTGCAACAGCCCTTCTTTCAGTACCTTCTCATTGAACATCCTTGCTCCAGACTCTCCAGGTGAACTACATGAACAGCATTTTGGCCAGAATTATGTCTCAATCTAAGCATTTCAGCTAAACAAGCACACAGCAGCAGAGCACTGCTCATCCAAGGCATAACAGTTCTGCCTTTCATTTAACACAGCAAAGCTTGAGGAGATCCTATGAGGGATGAGCCAAGTTGTTTTCCAAAAGTGCACACGTGATTCTGAATGGTGCTGAAGAACATTGTCAGGGATGCATAAACACTGACAATTGCAGTGGCAAAGATAAAGGTGCTGTAATCTCCTGGGACTTGGGACATTTGTGTCTTGCAACCAGTGTGACAACAGTCTCCCCTTCATTATTCCATCTCACCTGGTAGTAGTATACAGATAGCATCCTGAGTCATTAAAAAAATTAAAAGTTCTATGTGCTAATTGCTCTATATTACCATTAACAAATTGTCTTCATTTAAGACATTAAATTAATCACTTTATTAGGCTATACATTCAGAAATTAAATGTCTTTCAGTACATTGGTTTATTCTTGCATACTTGCCATTCTAGAACTGACCACAGATACTTCCTGCTCATATTAGTAGACCTCACTAGTATTGTACACTTTAATTTATTTAGTCATTGAAATCTAACCTGTAGTTTTGATGCATTCTTTACAGAAGTGTTACTCAGCTATAGAAGTTTGAAACTTTGTCTATCCAATACTTCATGTCTTTCATTCCAATAGAGTTGGTTTCAATTTAGAGTCTGAAAAACATTCTTTTAAAAAACAGTGCGCTTTTAAGTCCTTTGCTAATATGTATGTTCATTACAATAGCTTTAAAAAGAACAGTAATTTTTTTTTTTTTTTTTTTTTTTTTTATAAAAGTGACCTTATCTTAAGAACAGGATAAAGTATTACATGCACTTTAAGGTATTCATATTTCAATAGCTAAACGAATAAGACCTGAAATGCAAGGGAAATTAAAAATAGCTGATGATGTATGTGTACTGATTCACTGCTGGTCACCTTTTGTACAAATATAATCTCCATATGATTAAATCAAATCCACATTGGTTTTAAAATCTATATAAATAGGTATAAAAGACAGTTACTGAAAAAAGGCTATTTCCTTTAACACAGTTCTTTATTTCAGGATTCTTAAAGGCATTGTAAAAAGCAGTACTTTGATAATTTTCATTTATAAGTAATTTATATATGCAACTGGATAGAAATAAAACTTTCTGACAGTGCCTATAAAAATTGAATTAGTAACAGATAGCATGTCTGCATTTTGTCTAATGTCTGCAATTTAGTACAGCTTCTTAATTGAATACTACTACAGCAGTGGACAATTTGAAAAATACAGAAATCAAATTAAGTTGGCAAAATTTCAACTACATAAACTCACTATTTAGGCCAAGCAATCTGTATGCCCATGTTAAGTCCAAAAGTCAAAGGACTTTCACTCTTAGAAGTGCCTTTAAATGAACATGCTTTTTTACAATTTTATGTTTTTATGAAACACATTTTAGCATTGTTGAAATTTATATTGTCAACACCAAGGTAATCAAAATGTGATAATATTTCTAACCCAAGCATTATATTTCAAGACAAGAATACAATGGTGGCCAAGCCAGGTACATGGTTTTGTGTCTTGATCTCCCTAAATAAGGTCTAAACAATTTCATTTGTCCATTTTAGATAGTTTGTGGAGAACTATTCCCTTTTAAACATAAGTAAAAACTGAAAAAAATTTTTGCTAGGGAAATTTTTCAACATTATTGTTCTTTTATTAATGTGCTTAATTTCTGCAAATAAAAGGTCTGAAACATCACTGAGAATATAAAAGATCTTGGTGAGAAATTCTGGATATAAAATGATGTTTTGTTAAAATATATTGATGTTTTAATCAGCAATAACAAAAAATGAACACAGAAATTACAGAAAACTCAAGATTAGTAAAGTAACACGAAAGAACTGTGATAAAATCCCTGATTTGTGATTGAATTCTGGCTTCTCAGTTTGATTGATATTGTAACAATTTGAATAAACACAATTGCCTAAAGAATAATTATTCCTGTGATTGGAATATATTTAATATATTCCAGTAAAAAAAAAAAAAAAAAATTAAGTTTTAGTCATTTCCATTTCCTTAGTATCCATACCAATTAAAATTGCCTAAGTTTTTGTCCATTTCATTTAAAATGAAAGACACACACACACAAAGGATTTTGTCTGGAAAATGTCTTTTGACTAGTGTTTTCTTGAGTTCTTTGGCTTTAGTGTTTTGCTCACTGAAAATGGTCTGCCTGATAAAGATCAGGATTTTGTCCATTGACACATGGGTACATAAATCACATGGGAATTTCTGTGACATTTGATGGGATTTTTAGAACTAGCTGTAAAAATGACAGTCTAGGAAAAGGCAGTGAAGTGGATAAAATATATATATTTTATAACTAGATTTCCCTATTTAAATTATATCATTGATTTTGCTCTGATGTTCATCAATTTAATATTCATTTGTAAATATTTTATGTTTTTGAGACAACTAGTGGCATAATTTTTGATTCACAGGATTTTTATAGAATTATTTCAGATGTATCAAGTTTACTGCAGAAGATCACTTAACTGCTTTTAAAACTGTCACACTGGAAGAATTTATACAATTTCCTTACACATTTAGGAAGCTTACAGTATAAATTATTTGTTACAAGTGTTAAGACACATCATCACAGTGACAGAATAAGCTCATGACAAAAGATACTTCTTTGTGTTGCAGGATGTTCTGCGGAATGCTTCCATTTGATAGTCTAAATGGAGTACACATATATCTATGCATATAGTTTTAAGTTCTTCAAAAGGCCAGTTCTAGGGTCTGGTTCAGTGCACCCTGAAACCCATAATAGCAGTGGATTTTGGTAGTGAAGTCAAACTGAAGTAAGAGGTCAGATAAACCTTTGGAAAGGTAATTTTATCCTCAAAATAATTTGGTCCAGCAAAATACTGAAACTCTTCAGGAATGTGAAGAGTTATTTCTATTTCCTTGAAAATGACAAGGTGAGTAGGTAGCACTGTGAGCTTTCTAAAGATGAGTGATTTTCAAAAATCTATTCCAGAGTGCCAAGTCGAAAGCCGTCCTTCACCAGCCTTGATTTTGCTCAAAATCTTAAAGTATGTGACATTTTCAGACACAAAATTTGTAAAGTTTCTATAAAGAAACACAATTCATCTCACAGCTGATAAAGAGAGAAACTTGTGATCATAGCAAGTAACAATAGAAAAACATATATCTAGGCTAGAGCAGAAAGATCATTATTTGTTTTGCGGTAGATTTCAGCACTAGGTGCTGTCCATGGTTATTAAATAAAAAAAAAAAAAAAGAGAGAGAGAAAGAAAAAAAAAAAAGATATCCTGTTTCATAGACACCTTTCAGTGGGGTTTTTAATCACTATTTTATGGAGTGTAATGTATTATTTAGTGACTCTACGTATACCACACTGCAGCAATTAGGTGAAACTGACGTAGTTATAGACATGAACTGTTAGAATTGAGATTATCATCTTCTAGAGCACTGCTCAGAGTTCAGGTACTATTCCCTGTAAGTGACTAAAATAGATGAAAAGAGGCATAGCTATAATGAATGAGACAGAAGATGTAGCATTGTGGACTCTTAAACCACATTGCCATGGGAAGCCATCTTAAAGAGAGGAAAAAAAGAATCCCTTCTATGCTGTTACATATGGAGTATATGTAAATATCAAGCTGTACTGTAAACATTTTTCCCAAGAGTGAATTTAACAAGGATCACAAGGGAAGGATTTTAGGATCTATGGGAAATGATGATCATGCTTTGAATGCCTTGTGACACTGGGGGACTGTTCTCATTTATGAAATAGTTTTCTTTATGTGATTAAATTGAAATATTGATATGCATGCAGGGTGTGTAAAAGGATAAGATAAAGAGCAGAAGGGACTTAGAACAGTAGGGATGGCAGCATACAAGGTTTATAAAAGTTATATAAACTGGGTAGCACTCAGGCCCTTATGCCAGTCCTGAAATAGGAAACATGAATCTTCCCTCTGCTACCCAGGTGCTGGGGCAAAACAAGAAATGAAAAAAATCATTAAAATTGAAAATATATCACTGTACTTAATGAATTAAACATTCTGTTATGTCTGGGAATGTGTGGTACATAGAAGAAGTAATTGCTTAATACAGTGTTCATTAACATCAATGCAGGGGAATTCCTAATATGCAAAATGCAGACCTGTCATCTAGCAATCATAGTTGAACAACTTCATATTTGCTATGCCACTATAACCACCTATGTCTGGACATTTGACCCATGACAAATGCAAGTAAATTTAATTCCTCCTGACCCATGGCAAAAGAAGTCATGTAACCTTGCTTTTGCAGTACACCTGAAGTATACACAAAAATAGTTATCCCAGAAATGTGAAGTTTCCCTACCACACTACAGTGGCAATTCAGTTGTGAATCTGAGCCTTTAAACAAGGTTTCTGCAAAACGTACCATCTTCTTTATGTTTCAAAAGTTCATTTCTTTTGCCCCATTAGCAGAAATGTAGACAAACTGACCCCATCAGGAAGAGCAATGAGAAGAGATACAGAAAGATCAGAAAGAGGAAGATAAAATATACATGTAAAGTTATCAAAAGGTCAGCATCTTTCCTGATGACTGTAGCCTGAACTGGCTTCATCAGTCATCTCTGAGAAACTTTGAACACTCTTTCATGCCTTGCTCTTGAGTATCACTGTCCTTGAGAGCTACCTTGTCACCGGTTGATTGCTTGTGGTAGATAGAAGAAGATGGGTTCCCCAGAGCTCAGTGTGCTTTGAAAGACTCAAAATGCAAGTTTCTTCATCCCCTGTATTCATAAGATTTGGGTTATTTCTACTGGGTTTAATTTCCTTCTCAAGTATGCAATTTCTTCTATCTAAGAAAGAAGAGCTTTTTGAAGATGTTACCTCTTTGTAATTACATAGTAATTGCTAAAATTGGTTATCATGTCCCCATAGTATCTTGTAGCAAGACCATGAAACTACTCAGGTATTATGTATTACATCTAGAAAGTTCCAGTATACCTCTTAAACTGCTAGTTTATTCATGGAAATAAACTTGTTCTAATATAAATTAGGACTGGGTCTGTGCTAAGAACAGTCTTTCTACACCACAGCTTGAAAGATCTGGGTTCAAAATGTACCTAATCTCTTGAGGCTAGATTCACTGTGGGAATTAAAGTTTAGCATTCCAAAGCTTAATTTTCAGACACCCTGTTGCTTAGAGGTTTACTCAACCCCAAGTGTTAGGCCTAGACCTAGTAAGAAATGTAAGCATTTGAAACATACCTTCAGGCAAGTGATCCCTACAGTATACTTCAAACCCCTAAATTAGGCACTTAAGTTTTTTACACTGTGCATGTTACAGAGATAGAATTCACGGAATGGGATTTACTCAGTATCCTGATTTGAAGACTCCATCTAAGCCAATCTTTAAAAAAAAAAAAAAAAGTCTGAAAAGAAATATATCAAGGAAAAAATGGTAGAAGTGGAATTTACATCTAAATATTCACTAGAAGATGGTCAGAAAAGGGAATGAAAACTTCTGATAGACTTTGGTAGTATGATAGCTTAAGAAGCAGTAGAAGTGGTACATCTGAGCCCTTTGCCAATTATTTATGTACATTGTTTAATTCTAAGATAAAATGGTGTTTAATTTATTCTTTTCAATTCCTTTTTATGCCTGAAAATTTGAAAAATAGACAAGTGTCTGGCTACACCAAAGTACTGGAGAGAGATTCATGTATCTGAAAGCTCATCTGTTTTATCCAGATCTGTCAATAGACTAAAACCAAGATGCTTCTTTTATTACGAACCTAGTATGTTTATGTCACTAGAATATTATGGTTACAGCATGTAAAAGTTCAAGAAATAGTTGTTTTTAATAAACAATATAGTCAAGTTCCAGAATTCCTTATTTTGCATAACATAATTCCAGAATTTATGCCATATAACAGATAAATTTCATAAGATACTCAACACCTTGGAAAAGCTGACAATAAATTTACTTTTCTCCAGCCTAACCTGCTCAGAGAGATGTAACAGACATACTTTATTCTGTTACTATTTAATCTGTTGCATTCTCCCACCCATTTCAGTCTTGTTACCCATTTACTTTGTGCTTGCATTACCTTTGCACTGAATATTTTTCATCTAGGAAACAAATTACTTGAGTCATTACACTGGGTCTGAACAGTGCTGACACAGTAGTGAGGTATTCTTTTTCGTATTTTGCCCTTGAGGTAAGTAAGCTGCTGACAAACAGTAAGTTAGGAGGGGATATAGCCAGGACAGCTAACCTAAATTAACCAGAGATAGGGTCATACCCTATGACATCTTACTCAGCAGTAAAAGCCAAGGGAAAGGAGAAGGAAGCAGGAATGTTTGTGGTTATGGTGTTTATCTTCCCAAGCAACTGTTCAGTGTACTGAGGCTTTGCTTTCCAGGAAGTGGCTGGACATCTGTTGGTTAAATAAATAAAAAATTGCTCTTTTTGCTTTCAACATGTGCACAGATTTGCTTCACTTATAAAACTAATTTTTTCTTGACCCATGAGCTTCCAGTTTTTGCTTTTCCAATTCTCTTCATCATCCCACTGATGGAAAAATGAGCAAGTGAATTGGTGGATGCCTAGCTGCTGGTCAGGGTCAACCTACCACAGTCATTCTTTAAAATAGTACACAATAATAAAGAAGTAAAGCATGCATACATTCGATGGCAACTATATCTTTACTAGAAGAAAAAAAAAAATCAGGTTTACAAAAAAAACCTCTTAAAATCACTGGTAATGTCACTTAATCTGTTACTGAATATAAGATACTATCAAGTAACAGGTAACTTTTCCTGCAGGAAAGAAAAAGCCTTCTGGTGGATGATACAATATGACATGAAAATGCTATATGACTTTGGTTTGTTATGAGAAAGGAGGCATTCTAAAAACAATGGACAAATCAACTTGTTTAATCATTTGAGGACCTTATTGATTAAGGCACAAAGACAAGTCAGACACTTCTGAAGGAAAGTGACCAATTTGTTTGTACAGGTCTGTCAGATGCTGTGCTTTTTGCTTGTATTTATCTCCTGCTATTGCAGACTCATAAATGATTATCACCTGTGTACTGCCAAAACCAGTAGACATGTGCTTGGATTAGTTAAACAAATATAATCTAAAAGATCTTTTTCATTTATGTGTTTGACTACATCAATAAATCCAAAATGCACAAGCACTCTCCCAAGGTATTTAAATCATGGTATTTGTCTTTTTCGTAGATATCTATCTCCAGAGGGTGATTCATCTCATCTTAAAATTACCATCTAGGATAGGTAAGCTAGAATAGAGGGCTATTTGCCCTCTAAAAATGTGGAAGTACCTATTCTTCTCTAGTGACTATAGGGCAGATGCTAAAAGGAGGAAACAGCAGGCAGACCACTGTTTCGAAGCCAGCCTCACTGCTTTGATTGTTTGTAAAACAATGTAATAGGTCTCTAAATTACTTTCTTTGAACAGACTAGTTGAATAATGTTTTGAATGTGACTCTTCTAACTTGCTCCCATGCAGGTATAGAAATGTTTTTCTTGCCAGTAAGCTACAAAGAAGACAGAAAGAAATTGTGGAGGAGGCTCTGCTCTGAAGAAAAGTGGAGGAGTAGCTCTGTTCCAGACAGCTTTCATGAAGCACTGTTGAACTGCTTCAGAAAGAAGACTTTAGTATTTTCTGTCACAAAAGCTGCTTTCATCAGATCACTGAAAACAAACATTTTCCACTTTGTGAATGCAGTTGTTCTGTGGGTACCTTGTTACTGTAAATGAAGCAGGAAACAGGGAGATCTCTAATTCTTGTTTGCATGCCTCTGGACACATGAAGGAAAAAAAAAAGTTCCAGCTACTGCAGTATGTCTTTCCTCTTCCCTCTTATGTTTTTCTAAAGATTTCACAAAGAACTAACAGATGTGGTCTGCAAAACACCAAACAGTTCCTGAAGTTACCAGTTCTGAGAGTCATATCGCCAGAAGTAATTACTCTAGCACGTAGACAAATTATGCAGAGACAAGCAAAATCTTAAATGTGTTGATGTCTCCTGTCAGACTCCTCTCTTTCCCATTTACCTCCTGTGTGTCTTTAAGAATAGTAGCTTTCTTATGCAGACCGCGGACAGTGAGAAAGCAGCGCCAGGAATGGTAAACTCTGTGGCCGGAAAGCTTTTTTTTCCTTCTTTTTTTGAGGTGGACGGGGGGGTCCCTGTCTCAGGGAAGCCCGAGGGAGGTAGGAGAGTTTTAGAGGGCTTGGCATTTCTCATGGGAGAGGCCAAGAGGGTGACGTGGCTCTGTTGTGGGCATTGACCATCAGATCGCGGCAAATTTAAACATGGCGAAACCAGCAGCGCCACTCAGACCGCGGACAGAGAGAAAGCGGCCTTCTCTCTTGTTGGCACGCGAGGGCACAAGAGGGATAAAACTGTAGAGCATAAGCTGTGCAGGGTGTGTGGCAGGGCAGAAGTGTAGGGCTGAAAGTGAAGGGATCCGAAGCAGGAGGAATCAACTAAAAGCTCTTTTTTTTTGCTCAAGGAGTGATGGTGGTTACTCAGAGGAGGAAGATGGTGCTCCCAGCAACCATCCAAAGGGAAATTGGTATACAGGTCACAGGCTGTGAGGAATACCACAGCCTTGCACTGGCAGCTGGCAGCAATGCTGACCATGGCTGCATGTGGTGCGATCAGATTAACGACCTGCTCAGCCGGGTGGTCCAGCTCCAAGATGAAGTGATGGAGCTCAGGGAAGAGGTGAGTAGATTGAGAAATATAAGAGAGAGTGAGAAGGAAATTGACAATTTCCACTATCTCATTCCTACAATAACGGAAGAGCAGGTAAATTGGGATGGAACAGAGGATTCTTCAGTTGGGGATGTGAATCCTCGCAGAGCAGAGGATTCCATAGAGTCTCACCATCAAGCCCCTCAGCATTCCCGTTGTAACCCACCTGAGCAGGGTCAATGGCAGCAGGTCTCTAATAAATGAAACAAATGGAATAAAAAGAGCAAGAGTGTTCCTTTAAAAACTACATCACTTACAGTGCCCTTGTTATAGAGGTATGGAGCTCTGCTAGAGGAACCAGTTAAGAGCAAGGTTGAGAGCTCACAAAAACCAGTTGAGCCAACAAGATCGGCTCTCCCCCAGCCAACCATCAAAACTGACCCTAATAAGAGAAAATGAAGTGTCACTGTTACGGGTGATTCCCTACTGAGGGGAGTAGAGGGCCCAATATGCAGGCCGGACCCACTTCACAGAGAGGTCTGCTGTCTCCCCAGTGCCCATTTGAAGGATGTTGCAGGTAAACTTTCCTCCCTTGTGAATCCCTCAGACTATTACCCACTTCTGGTCTTTCAGGTGGGAAGCGATGACATAGCAAAAAGAGGCTCGTAATCAATTAAAAGATATTTCAGGGCCTTGGGACAGCTGGTGAAGAGATCAGGAGCTCAAGTTGTGTTCTCCTCCATCCCTCTGACATTGTCTATGGAAGAGGGAATATATAGGAAGAGCCAACAGGTCAATTCATTGCTCTGGGACTGGTGTCACCAACAGGATTTTGGGTTTTATGATCATGGCCTTGTATACAAGGCATTGGAGCTGCAAGCACCTAATGGGATGCACTTGTCCCAGAAGGGGAAAAGGATTCTGGGTCAGGAGTTGGCAGGGCTCATTGATAGGGCTTTAAAGTAAATCTGAAGGGGAAGGGGGTCAGTAATCTCACTTTTTCAACTACTTGTGATGAACAATAGGGCAGAACATCAGGGGTTAAGGAATGGAATCCAAATAAGGGCTCTATATTTGGTACCCTGAGGAACACTAGTAACAATGAACTGGGACACTCCATAGGAGTCAAAGGGGAGTCACATAAGAGGGTGATTCAACCAGGCAACTTGCTAAAATGCCTGTACATCAATGCATGCAGTATGGGGAATAAACAGGATGAATTAGAGATCTGCGTGCGATCTCAGGACCCTGATCTCATTGCAATCACTGTGACATGGTGGGACAGCTCACATGACTGGAACACCGTCATGGATGGCTATGTCTTTTTCAGGAAGGACAGGCTGGCAAGGTGAGGTGGTGGAGTTGCTTTCTATGTGAGAAAGCAATTGTAATGCATCGAGCTCTCCCTGGGGGGCAGTGAGGGGCAGGTTGAAAGTTTGTGGATTAGGATTAAGGGAGAGACTATTACAGGAGACATTGTAGTAGGTGTTTACTACAGGCCACCTGGTCAGGATGAGGAAACTGATGAGGCCTTCTACAGGCAGCTGGAAGTAGCCTCGAAATCACAGGCTCTGGTTGTCATGGGGGACTTCAATTACCCTGATATTTGCTGGGAAAGCTACACAGCCAGGCATGCGCAGTCCAGTAGGTTCCTCCAGAGCATTGGTGATAACTTCCTAATGCAGGTGGTGGAGGAGCTGACGAGGAAGGGAGTGCTGCTGGACCTTGTACTGACAAACAAAGAGGCACTGGTTGAGGATGTGAAGGTGGGAGGTACTCTTGACTGTAGTGACCACGAAATGGTGGAGTTCAGAATTAGGGGCAGTAGGCACAGGGACACAAGCAGGATCGTTACCCTGGACTGCAGAAAGGCCAACCTTGGCCTCCTCAGGGAGCTGCTTGGAAAAGTCCCATGGGACGGGGCCTTAGAAGGTAAGGGGGCCCAAGCAAGCTGGCTGATATTCAAGCACCATTTCCTCCAGGCTCAAGATCAGTGCATCCCAAAGAGTAGGAAATCAAGTAAGAGAGTTAGGAGACCTTCATGGCTGAGCAGGAAGCTACTACATAAACTTAAGCAGGAGAAGGAATTATACAGAACATGGAAGGAAGGGCAGGCCACTTGGGAAGAATACAGGGAGGTTGTCAGAGGATGCAGGGATGCAACAAGGAAAGCTAAGGCCTCTCTAGAACTAAACCTGGTGAGGGAGGTCAAGGACAACAAGAAAAGCTTTTTCAAGTATGTTAGAGGCAAAAGGAAGTCTAGAGGCAGTGTGGGCCCGCTGCTGAATGAAGTGGGTGCCCTGGTGACTGAGGATACAGAGAAGGCTGAATTACTGAATGCCACCTTCACCTCTGTCTTTTCTACTCAGGCCAGCTACCAGGAGTCCCAGGCCTTCAAGACCACAGAGGAAATCTGGAGGGAGGAAGTTTCTACCTCTGTCGAAGAGGCTTGGGTTAGAGATCAGCTGAACAAACTGGATATCCACAAGTCTATGGGACCCGATGGGATACACCCGCAAATGATGAGGGAGATGGCTGAGGTCATTGCTAGGCCGCTCTCCATAATCTTTGAGAGGTCCTGGAGATCAGGAGAGGTGCCTGAGGACTGAAGGAAGGCCAATGTCATTCCAATATTCAAAAAGGGGAAAAAGGCAGACCCGGGTAACTATAGGCCGGTCAGCCTCACCTCCATCCCTGGAAAGGTGATGGAACAGCTTGTTCTTGCCACCATCTCAAAGAACGTGGAGGAAAGGAGGCTTATCACGAGTAGTCACATGGATTCTGTAAGGGGAATCATGCTTGACTAATCTGATAGCCTTTCATGATTGCATAAGTAGTTGGATAGATGAGGGGAGAGCAGTTGATGTGGTATTTCTTGGCTTCAGCAAGGCTTTTGATACTGTCTCCCATGATATCCTCACAGCCAAGCTTAAGAAGGGTGGATTGGGTGATTGTGCAGTGAGGTGGATTGGGAACTGGCTGAAGAACAGAACTCAGAGAATTGTGGTCAGTGGAGCAGAGTCTATCTGGAGGCCTGTGACTAGTGGTGTCCTCCAAGGGTCAGTGCTGAGTCCAATACTGTTCAATATATTCATCAATGATCTGGACAAAGGGATAGAGTGTACCCTCAGCAAGTTTGCTGATGATACAAAACTGGGATGAGTGGCTGACACTCCAGAAGGTTGTGCTTCCATCCAGCGTGACCTGGATAGTCTGGAGAGCTGGGCAGGGAGAAATTTAATGCAATTTAATAAAAGCAAGTGTAAAGTGCTGCATCTGGGGAAGAACAACCCCATGTATCAGTATAGGCTGGGGGCTGATCTGTTGGAAAGCATCTCTGGAGAAAAAGACCTAGGGGTCCTGGTGGATAAGAGGATGACCATGAGCCAACAATGCGCCCTCACGGCCAAGAAGGCCAACGGAATCCTGGGGTGCATTAAGAAGAGTGTGGTTAGCAGGTCGAGGGACGTTCTCCTCCCCCTCTACTCCGCTCTGGTGAGGCCCCACCTGGAATACTGTGTCCAGTTCTGGGCACCCCAGTTCAGGAAAGACATGGAGCTACTGGAGAGAGTCCAGCACAGGGCCACCAAGATTATTAAGGGAGTGGAGCATCTCCCTTATGAGGAGAGGCTGAGAGAGCTGTATCTCTTTAGCCTGAAGAAGAGGAGGCTGAGGGGGGATCTCATTAATGTCTATAAATATATAAAGGGTGAGTGTAGGGAGGATGGAGCCAGACTCTTCTTGGTGTCATCCAATGTTAGGACAAGGGGCAATGGGAGCAAGTTGGAAAATAAGGTTTAGGATAAACATAAGAAAAAAACTTTTTTACGGTAAGGGTGACAGAAAACTGGAACAGGCTGCCCAGGGTGGTTGTGGAGTCTCCTTCTCTGGAGGCATTCAAAACCCGCCTGGACACCTTCCTGTGTGACTCATTACAGGTGACCCTGCTCTGGCAGGGTGGTTGGACTAGATGATCTTTCTTGGTCCCTTCCAACCCCTAACAATCTATGAATCTATGAATCTATGATCCCTTCCAATCTATGTTAATAAAACACTCAGCAAACAAAGGTCTTATTCCTGATGTAAATATTGATGAACCATTTGAAAATTTCCTAAAAGACCATCCTCAATCCAAGACTGCTGCTTGATCAGAATCAGAACTTCCTCCAGGGATTTAATGATTTTGCTGACATATTGGTTTAAATTAAAAGGCAATAAACATTTCAAAAACAATGATTTCATTTCTTTCATTGAATCCAAGCATTTTGATTTTTAATTTCTTCATATCAAAACCATGGGGTTTTCTTCCATATTATGAATTAGAGAATCTTAAGATCACAGGATAATTCAGGTTGGAAGAGACCTCAAGAGGTTTCTAGAACAATCTTTTTCTCCAATAAAGGTCCCCAAGGGATCTGACCAGGCTTCTCAGGGCTTCATATAATCAAGGCCTAAAAACCTCCAGGGATGGACACTTCACAACCACCCTGGGCAATCAATACCAGTGCTTATCTGTTCTCATGGGCAAAGGATTTTGCCAGTCTGAACCTCTGTTGCTTCTAGTTCTACCCATTTTCTCTTCTCCCTAAATGTACTTCTGTGAAGAAATTGGCTACAGGTCCTCAATAATTTCCCCTTGGTCAGTGAGTACTGCTGTCCTCCCAAAACTATTGTTGCTCCAGGTTGTATAAGTCTTGCTCCCTATGGCTCTCCTCACAGGACAAGTGCTTCAGCTTCCACCATCTTGTTGGCCTCCACTGAACTCTCTCCAGTTTACCAGTGTCTTCATTGTAATGTGGAGCCCCAAACAGGGCACTAAGATGATCTAACAAGTGCTGAATAACGGAGAATATTCCCTTTTTTGAATCCCCTGCCTCTGCTCTGTTCATACAGCCCAGGATGCTGTTAACCTCTGTGCTTCCAGGGCACCATATGGGCCCGTGCTCAGTTCTGCTGCCCAGCAGGACTCCCAAGGACATATCTGAACAGCTTTTTTCCAGGCAGGCAGAGTCCAGCCTGTGCTGTTGCAGGGGCTTGTCCTTCCTAGATGAGGAGCTTTGAATTTGTCTTTAATTAGTTTATTAAGCTTCCTGCTGGATCACTCATTTAGCATGTCTTGGATGCCTTTGAATGACAGTGAAGCCCTAGAGCCCATCTACTAGTTCCCCCAGAGCACTGTCATCTTCAGACTTGATGAGAATGCACTCTGTCATCTTCTTCTGGTCCCTGACAAAGATATTAAATGGGACAGTCCCATGACAGAGCTTTGTTACTGGGCTCCAGGTAAAGAATGTCCCATTAATCACCATCCTCTGAACATGATTATGCAATGATTTTTAACCCATCTGGTTGTCCAGCCATTCAGAATATAAAAACACAGCTTGGAAACAAGAATATTGTGGGATAGAGTGTCAAAATGCCTTATTCTCCTTCATTCTCCCATAAATCAAATATGTTTCACAAGGCAAAACCAGAACAGATTTTGACTTTGTGAAAGAATATTCTTTTGAATGGTTCAAAGTATTTTTGTCTTTAACTTCCATGGGAAACTTTGTCAATTTTTGAACACTGAATTTGGGCCAAATCAATTTGCCTCTGGAAGAAAAATTCTGTTTTGACGAGATATATTTAATGCTACATGGAGAAGGTGTCTCTGCTGGTCCATGGGACAGTTATTATTGTCCAGGCAAGGCATACTGAGAAGTCTTTTTTTCCTTCTAACAATGCCTCATCAACAGAGTCCAAACTGTAGCATTATTAATTGTATTGGAGTTTTACTCACAGCAATGAATGGCTTTGTTCAGTTTATTGTTCTGACTTTTCCTTTCTGAATTATTGCCATTCTCAGTATCATTTGTCACTTTCAGGCTCTGACCACTAATTTTCTTTGCATTATAGATGATGCAATAAATGACGGGACTATAAACTATTTTGGATGTTTCTCCTGGTGCCTTTCCATGTAATTTATTTACCATTTTACAGTGGGATGGCATGTGCTCATGCTGTGTGCCTTACTTGATTGTGTGATAAGGCATAATTGCTATACTGTAACCACTGAGACCTGGCATCTTCTTTGCAGAGATGAGGCCTTTGCTTTGAAAGTTCTAAGAGAAGCATGCGAGTCCTTACAAGGAACGTAGCTGAGTCTGGTGCTCTAAAAGAGCAGCAGCCTTTAGCTAGGTGCACAGTGGTTTATGACATTGAACATTGATTACTAACATTACTAAAACTTTTTGTTAACCACCTTAAGAAGTCTGAAGACATATAAATTACTAGAGACTTCAGGGTAAGTTTATATATGTTTTAAATACCCATGAACTCGGTAATTGTGTTGGATATTCAATACAAGGAGGAAGAGCTGAAGTATTTGTACACAGATGAAGGTATGGCCATGTCCGCCCATAACCAAATGTGTGAAATTGTAAAACTAAGCACAGGTAGGTAAAACAAATATTCAGGGCTACCCTGGGGCACACACTGGGCCAAGAACTTCTCCATTGTTCACTTTTACTTAAACCTGGCTTTTGCTTCTTTATCTCACAAGCCACTAAATGTTTAAACATCTTTGGTGAATAACTACAGCAGGCAATGGAGCACAGCTAGGGGAAAACTAGTTTCAGAACTAGAACTATAAAAGCACATCAACAGAGGGCCAGAGTTGTACCTCAAGTCAACATTAGCTTGCCTGGATCTCTCTGAGGACACAGGCTTGACCCTCTACCCTCTCTGCCTTGTACTCTTGTGGAGGAACCCTGCTTCCCATGTAAGTTCAGTGATATGTGGCAGTGTTCATGGTATATATTGAATATACAGCATCCTTTTTAACCAATTTATTAGATTGTGGGAGCTGTTGTTCATCACTGGACAATAATGTTTGCAATTCATGGGTGTCTGATCTGACAGATAGGTGAACTCCATATTTCTCTGACTGATCTTAATTCTATAAAGGTCAAGGCATAGACTTTTTGTTAACTTAACCCACAATAGATAGAAGTAGATTGTAGAATGACTGAAATTCTTATTTGCCATCAAGTCATTTTGCATTTGAAGGTACCAGTTGGTGGTTTAATTCCTTCAAGTAAACAAATGGATCCTGTTAGGGAATACAAATAACCCCACCCCCTCAGGCATCCTTATCAGGGGAAAAAAAAAAAGAAAATATTTGACTCTTATTAAAGTTCAGGCTTTTTAATTAGCAAGTTCATGGGGCATCAAGAACACTTTAGTTATGTTGGAGCACAGTGTCTGTCTGTTCATTAAAGACATATTTGATGAAATCCCTGGTGATTTCTGGTAATCAGTCCTAGTGAGGAAAGTAGCTTTGTATGGTAGTGATATGCTCTGCTGATTTCTTGTATTCCTCTGGTAATTTCCTTCCTAACAATGTTTACTTGCTTTTGAAGCTGAAGGCTTTGGGGGATTTTCTGAAACTGTCAAATCCTATTCCTTTGTCAGTAGCATTTCTTGTTATAACAGATAAACTTTGTTCATCCATTGCTCCAAAACATATTTATTTCAGTTTTATCTGTTTGGACTAAATTTTCTATTTATTAGCCCAGACACTTAATTAATATAAATCCTTTTGTAGCTAAATTAATTGTTAACTTCTTCATCTCTAATATTTACTAGTTCAACACTGTCTGGAAAATCTTGCTTTCACTTCCAAGTTACTAATAAACATGTTGAAGGCTAGTAATTCCACAGTTAGCAGAAATAAGTAAAGAAAAGAAAAATAAAGAACATTTTTCTTATGTAATCCCTACTCACTAATTTCTCCATGAGAAATAAACATTATCAGGATGGGGTTTTTTTCTTCTTTTTATATTAAAATGAGTGAAACTATTTCTTCTATTTTAAAAAACTTTTGTCTACAGGAAGATTAAGAAGAGAAAAGAAAGAAAAAGGAGGAAAAAAAGAAAAGAAAAGAAAAGAAAAGAAAAGAAAAGAAAAGAAAAGAA
>JANVCC010000152.1:56466-104858 GCA_025345505.1 Todiramphus chloris collaris | reverse complement strand
AAAGAAAAGAAAAGAAAAGAAAAGAAAAGAAAAGAAAAGAAAAGAAAGAAAGGAAAAGAAAAGAGAAAAAAGGAGAAAAGAGAGGAGAAAAGAGAAAAGAGAAAAGAGAAAAGAGAAAAAAGAGAAAAGAGAAAAGAGGCAAATGCAAGGGAAAGGGACAGGCAAAGAAAAGGGAAAGATAAAGAAAGGAGAGGAAAGGCACATATATATGTCTTTGTGAATGTTACATGAATTTAAGTTCCTTTAAAACAAATCAACACACTATTTAGACAAATGGCTTAGCCTCATGTCCTGTTTGGAACACTCAAGCTTCTTGTCATTATCTGAATGCTAAGCCTAAATGCTATACATAAGTGACTATAAAGGGGTGGAGTTTCAGAGATGGCTTTGTCCTTAGTATCCCCTGTTGGAAACATGGGTTAAATAACTTTGGTTCTGCCTGATGGACTACAGACCCACCACAGTAGCCTGTTCTACTATTTCTCAGACATAAGAGAAGTTGATTAGTAACTTTTCCATCAGTGCCAGAGGAAGACTGTCCACCGGATAGGTGATGATTTTATGACTCTTTATACCATCTTCAGAGATGCTTTATGCCACAGTCCAAGCTAAAGCATCTGAGCCCAAGGCCTGTGCTGATGATGACCATTTAATAAAAGACCTACTCATATTTTATGGTGTTATTAATAGGTATATTTCCTGAAATAACTGGCAGTAATGCAGGTGTTCACAAAGGTAATCAAGACCAAAAGTGACTAACATCTTTCATACTTTATGACCTGTAAATTGTTTGAAATTTTTTCAAGCATGTAGGCCTGACTAAGCAATGTATTGAATGTGATTGTTTCTTTTCTTTTCTTTTTTTTTTTTTTTTTGTAAGTTAGCAGGAGAGCTTGAGTGGTTTCCTGTTTTGAATATTCATTCTACCTAATTTTAAATATCTAACTTAGGGGTGTGAGCTAGGATACAGCCTTGTCTGAGCACACTTTATCATTAATAGGAAAAAAAGTAGATAGCTCATCTTGGACTAATTCCATGTAAGTAGGGCAGCTTGATTGCAGGATTCTCCATCTTTTGAATGGGGAGAGTGAGAGCTAGGCTGTGCCTTCATCAGACTCCCCCTCTGGGTGTGTTGACCCTCCTTTATTGAAGTACAAAAACAGCTAGTGGGGACTAGCTGCTGAAGACAGGAACCTAAATTTTATTTTCCTAAAGTTAGTCTATGTCATTAAATCTATGAATGTGTGAGCTTTATTTTTATTTGGATTATACAGATTTATACAACTTGCTTTTACTTATCCTGAAGTTGTTCACTGAGAAAACCTTTTGGTTATGTATTGTCTTGAATACTTTTCTTTCCTAAAGCTTACCCATCGAAGATCCCACATATTTACCTATGCAAATAACATAGTTAAAGGTTCTAAGAGAAGGGTCAGAGAGTCTCTGGCCAAAAAGTCCTGGAAGTGACATCCTGAACATTAATCTTGGGTACAATCTAGATAACTTGTTAAAATTTAGTACAGAGCTAAGTGAAGAAGACTATGACTTCTCTGTCACTGTTAGAAATTGCTGTTCTTCACATAAATTGTCTTTGTCACAGAGTATTTCTGAAGAGCAGTTGAAATTCACTTACAGTTGGATGCAATTACCTGAGAAGTCAGATACTTAACAAATGTTTCCCTTGGGAAGATATTCTGAGACTTACTTGTTTACAATGAGAAACTAGACACTAATTCTCTCCATCCTTACACACATACTGTCATACATCTAGGTTAGTACTACAATCCTTTTCATATCTATTTAATATCATTTTAACAGTTTAGGCTGTTGATGTAGCAGTCTTTACAGTCCTATTAAAATCATAAAACTCAACAGGCAGCCTTGGTAGGCTAGAACTCCCTAACAGCCTGAATTCTGGGACAAAGGCTCCCCTTTTGCTTGCAGCTGATACAAGTTGGACAAATTCTTTACTGTTATCATGGTGCATGGAAATGTATTCAAGATAGGCATGAGGAACCATGTGCCTTTGTGGTTGCTGCCCTGGTCAGATTCCCAGAAGTGGTTTCCATACTAAGTCTTCTGCATCCACTCACCAAACTTAACCCAGCTATGTTTCATGTTTGGAGATAGACATGGAATGAGCATTGAGTGGATTTTTATAGTTGTGGGAGTCTTTCTACTCAACAATTGTATTCAGATATGTTGCCTTCAAGATCAATAAACAATCTTACGCTTAGGATGCAGAGGTGATCATCACTTAAAGAGCTCTCTAGAAAAGGAGATGCTTTTACTGCTTTTTCAGTATGCAACATTTTTCCTTTCAATTTTATCTCTCTGTCATCTCTACCTCTGTCTTTAAGTCTTTATCTTTTTACATGTTGCAAGAAAGTATATAGAAATACATATATATTTGCCATCTGGTAATTCTAGAAGATTCTGGTTCAAGTGTTGCCATGCTACCAAAATATTTAATTATGTTAAAAATTATCTAATTTTGTTTAAAATGTGCTATCCATTATTGTGGCAATTTGCAGCTAAGACTTTTTTTTTTTTTTTTCAATTTTCAAAAACATTAAAGATATTTACACTTTTTTCTTAACTAAGTATTTCTCTCAAAAAATATTGTATTCAATGAAACAACAATTTTCAACCAGAAAACTTTTTCTTCAAAATACTACCATTAGTTCTAAAGGTTTTTGGAAAAAAATGTAGTAGGCCCTGCTATGGTGATAGCGGGGCACCCCAGGAAGTCTTCTAGAATTTCTGCATAACTACAAAAGTGAAAAGATTACCAATTCCTAATGCATGACTCCCAGATGAGCTTAGATTGCAACCCAACTGCTGGCATTGAGGATGACAGTTTTTGATCTAGCTCTTCTTTCTTGTATAAATAATAAGGTCTATTTTTATTTGTTATGTTGTTTTACTGAGACAAGAGATTGCTGCATCAGTCTGTGGTCTTCAAATGGAAAAAAGCTGTTTCTCCATATACATGCTGTCAACATATTGTAGTTATTTTTTATAGATTAGGTATATCCTGTGCCCACTTTCCCATTGCCAAAATTGCTTTATAAATATGATAGTTTAGAATAGTTTTAGATAAAATGAGGAAAATACTTCTTTCCTGTACTTTCTGGTGCAAATTGGCAGCAAGGAAGAAAAATTCATGTTACCTGACAACCCTGGTCATAATGAGGACTAGTATTATATACTCATCACTGGTGTCTTGACTTAAATTTAGTTTATAGCTTTCACAATGCTTCCCCTTTCCCATATCTTCCTTCTTCCCTCCTTTTCTTCTGTTTTCTTCTCTTGGAAATCAGTTCTATATTATAGTCCTGGGCTCTCTCAGGCACTTCCTAAGGCATATAATTTCAGAACTTTATCTTTTCTTTCTTTAATTTGTATCTCTCTTAATACTTAGGCAATGTTTCAGCTTGCTTGATAATCTGTCATGCATAGTATAAAGACATTGCATCCAAGTGGCACAGTAATTGAGTTTCCTTTTGGAGAGAACAATATTTCTAATAAAGGATACATAACTTACATGTAAATATACAATGCATTGTGGAAGAAATGTTTAGGAGGACAGCCAGAGGGAAAGATGCCTGAGGTATTTCAGAATTGCCCTGAAGAGTGGATCTTCAGTGTATACCGAACCCATGCACTCCATGCAAGCTTTTGGAAAAGGTAAGAAAAGTGATTAAATCCCTTGTGATTGTAAGTTTGGACTCTGAATATTCTCTGCATGGAAGGGAGAAAGGAAACACACTGAGTTCTTTTTTATAGGAAGTGAACTTCTTTGCAGAAGTAATCAAGCTGAGAGCTGTGTGGTTCAAAGGCAATTTGAGTCACTCCTAAAGGGTATCCTCTGTAATGACTGAGGGTTAGTGAAGAATGGACCTCTTAATGCATGATCATGGGGAGCAAGGTACACACAGGATAAAAATTTTAATGGTATCCAACTGATTAAATAATCTATGTTTAATTAAAATAAAAAATAGTCTTAGGTTGCTAAGTGCTGAGCTACACAGAAAGTAAAAGGAATGTAGATTCCTAAGTAACTTCTAGGTGTTTGGATGACTTTTGATGCTAAAAAAATATTTTATTCAGGATAAAGACCAGGCGAGTAACTTTCATCTACTTTTTCCCATTGTGAATTTTACGTCAGTGGAGTTACACCATTGCAAATGTGGTAATATCAAAAGCAGGTCTCTCCCCTGCATTTTCATCATTAAAATCTAGATTTTCTGATTTGTTTTAAGTTTCAGAAGCAAGGTGTTTTATGAGAGCTATATCTCGTCTCATGCACATTCTGACCTGTGAAAGTCCTAGGATCTTTATAGTGCACCTTGCTTTCTTTCACACTTGATGGTGGACAGGGAAAAAAAGAAAACCATATCTAAATAAGAAAGAGAAGAATAGTGATCCTGAAATGTATTCTTTCACAAAATAAATATGCAAATGAGTGTTTTTAAACAATCTGGATTACTTAGGTTCAAACTGGAAATGAAGTTCTCTGCTTATACAGTTGATTAGGTGAGGAGAAAGATCTATCAATAGTGTCTTAAGAAGAGACTAGCATTCTGTTTTGGGTTATTTTTAGGAGTAAAATGAGACTATATGTCTAGGCTTAGGGTCAGAGCCAACCACTAGCCCTATAACAGATGATATCTGTTAAGCCCTTTCCCTTGCCAAAGGTGAAGAGAAATTAAATATGTGAGAGAGAATTGTGGATTAAAAGAGAAAAAAAAAAAAAAAAAAAACTATAATGAGAATAATAATAAAATGGAATATATAAAAATATATACAAATCCAATATCAAACTCAACACGCACTGATGGCAATTACATCACCATTACTGTGGATGCTGGCACTGGGGAAGTCTCACACTGGATTCAGCAGCAGTCCTGTCCATATGTGCACTATGGCAAATGCATGGTAATGCAGTTTAACTTCACCCTTTTTTATTGTTAGCCTACTTAACTTGAATGATCTCCCTTTTGTCATGGACTGAGAGTGTGCACAGGTAGTGTTAGAGCTGCTCAGTAATGTGACAAGCTGTGATGGATTTAATTATAAATTTGAGCTTTAGAAAATAAGGTAGTAAACTGGAAAGCAACCCATATTAGCTGTGCAAGACATCTCTATCCTTGAAGATGTATTTATAAAGAAACTACTCTAGACCTTCAAATTTTACTCATCTTAGTACAACATTTACCTTTCTGTTTTTGACCAGGACAGAGGTACCAAAATATCAGAAGAAATTTTATACCTGAATTCTAGGTCTGATTTGTACATCTGTATAACAATTGACTAATAAGCCTTACTATGCTGCAGAGAGTCCTGCATTTTCTGTGGGATGATCCACAAAGTTCTGCAACTTCTTTTTTCCTGACAATAATGGAGGATAATAAGGATGCTATTAGAAGAGTCCCTGAAGTCATAAACAGCAAAAAGCAGAGAAGCCTGAAAAGATGGTAACATAAGCAATTGAAAGCAGTGTGTGCTGTGAACAGACCACAAATGTCAGACTGTGTAACTTTAACCTGTGCTGAAAAAAAAACCAAGCAAAATTCAAACAAGGAGAAAGCACTCATTCTGCAGGTACCATATTTGGAAGGACTTCCCAACATTAGAAGACAAAAAATCACACTGAGTAATAAATGCTATTTTTGGTTGTACTCTGCAAGCACCTTCATTTACATATATACATTTTATTGTGGTGGTGATGACTTCTGTGGCAGACATTAAGCTACAATGGCCAGGTGTGTATTCAACAAAAAACGATGGGGGCTTACTTCCTTTCAAAGTAACAACATTAACATTCAGGAAGCAGTAGTCACTGAGGATGACAATGCAAAGTCCAGATGCACAGTCAAGAATAACTTAACTTTAGATGTCACAAATAAATATTCACTTAAAAAAAAAAAAAAAAAGAAAAAAAAAGGAAAAAAAAGAAAAGAAGCTTCTGTTGGCTATAGCAGATGTCTTTACCTCTCTGTGTGTTCACCAGCTAATGCTGAGACAGCAGTATAAGCAGATCATATACTACAAGAAACCATAGAGATTATGTTCTGATGAAACAGTGTTCTATTGGAAAATATGAATTGATTGAGTATAAAATAATTAACTGAAAACCTCCTGAGCTTCAAATGAGCAAACATTCACCAAAAAAACAGTAAAGCTCCACGTAAGTCTGTCCCGATTCCTAGTGTATTACTCCTAGTGAAGCAGCTCTGGGATACCCAATGCACTAATGCTAATCACACTGCCTGCATTCTCAACATTGCTGACTCTAGCTGGCATTGTACCTGGCATGTTTGGGAGAACAAACCCTATTCTGCCAATAAGTCCAGTTCCTCTCATGGAACATGGAAATGTCCAATTCCTGGTTTTGAGTGACACAGCATGCAGGCTTTCCCTCAAAGCATGGATCAGAAGAGCACTTGTGTGCTCTGGTGTGATGCACACTGCCTTGCAGTGCTGGCTTGGAAGGATGATTTTCAGGAGAGGCAGCCACTGCAGAAGACAGAGGTTGAAGCCCCAGTACTTGCATCTCTATCCAGATATCATTTCTTGCCTTGTGGAAATGATGTTCTGGAAGGACCAATGAAGCAACAATAATTTGAGAGAAACTGTCCCCAAAGACTCACTATTTAGGACTAAGGCATTCAATTTTGGAAGTATGGGTACAAGCTGGAGCATAGGAGGTTTCGGGTAAACACAAGGAAAAAGTTTTTCATGGTGAGGATCATAGAGCACAGGAACAGTGCTTAAATCTCAGAGAGATTTAACAGTCTTAAATCTCAGAGAGGTTGTAGAGTCTCCTTCTCTGGAGACATTCACAACTTGCTTGGAGGTGTTCCTGTGTGACCTGATCTAGGTGATCCTGCTCTAGCAGGGGTTCTGGACTAGATGATCTTTCAAAGCCCCTTCCAAACCCTAATGTTCTGTGATGACTGCATCCCATATAACAGTTCTGAGATAGAGGGCTGGCTTTTGTGGCAAATGATGCAGTTATTCCACTGTGCTGGTTTGGGCTGGGATAAAGTTACCTTTCTTCACAGTAGCTAGTATATGGCTTATGTTTTGGATTTGTATTGAAAACAGTGTTGATAATATAGGGATACTTTTGTTATTGCTAAGTGGTGCTTACACAGCCAAGACATTTTCTGCTTCTCATACTGCTGCACCAGCACGTAGGCTGGGGGTTCACAGGAATTTGAGAGCTGGGACAGCTGATCCCAACTGACCATATTCCATACCATATGACATCATTCTCAGCAATAAAAAGCTGGGGAAAGAAGGAGGAAGGGAGGACATTTGGGGTGGTGTCATTTATCTTCCCAGGTAACAGCTACACACAATGGAGTGGCTTTCATGGTCGTGGCTGAATACCTGCCTGCTGATGGGAAGTGGTGAATTAATTCCTTACTTTACTTTGCTTGTGTGCACAGCTTTTGCATTATCTATTAAACTGTCTTTATCTCAGCCCACAAGTTTTCTCACTTTTATTCTTCCAGTTCTCTCCCCCATCCCATCAGAGGTGAATGAGTGAGTGGATGCATGGGGCTTAATTTCTGATGGGGGTTAAACCATAGCTTCCCCTGAGGCTCACACTTCTTTAACATTACATCTAGTTGCTCACCTCTAACTTTATTCTGCAGTGGAACAAGAAAATGTTTGTATTCCCTAGAAGAGGAAAATAAAGCAAGCAGTTTTCCAGTCAGCTGCACTTGTCACACATTTTCTGTAGGGTAATAAGTATTCTTAAATCTCAGACTCCATCTAGCACTCCTAGAAATATACTTCACAGAGGTAAAATTCTTCTGGAAAACATAAGTTACAGGCACAGCTCTGTCTTTCCCTGTCTTTGTCTGTGCATGAGTTTTGTGCTGAGGTTGATTGGTTTAGAAACAGATCAGGTTAAATCAATTCAATTCTATTATACTGATGCAAAAGGTGTTTTATTCTTCAAAAGCAATCTACTCCTTACACTTACCATGAGTTTAATATCATCAAACTTCAGCTACTTAAAATACTGAGGCAGACATGTAGTATAAACTTATTTTGTAAGGTTTCTCTAGGCAAATGGGAAGAGACTGACTTCAACATCACCATCCTCTTTTGTTAGGATGAATCCATGCTGGTAGCCTTCACTTCTGTATTATGGACAGCTTTGACTAGGTTATATGACAAGCTTAGACTACCCAGTTATTCTTCTAAACATTTTAGGCCTATCCTTAAGAACAGCCTTGTTCTCTTTGTTTTAAAATTTAATCTCTCATGGAGTATTCATGAGTTCATCGAACATTCTAGAAACAGAGGAGTGTGCAGTACTAAGGAGAGGACCATGTCAAGAAATCTGCTTGTGATAAGCTCTGTCTAAGCCCTGCTGTGTGGACTGCTGGGGAACTTTCTCAGTGTGTTGTTGCATTATTACTTTAGCCAGGGCTGAGAACACCTCCTGGAGAATTTTCTGCAGAACACACAGCTGGAAAGACAATTCTTATGCTGTACAAGTTTGCTTTTCCTAGGTATTTCATTAATTTTTCTGTTGTTTCCTGCACTATCACCTGTTTGCAGCTTGTATCAATTATGGCAATTCACAAGCAAAGCTCTGTGCACTTCCAAGTAGGACATGCGTTCTTACAAGAGATTTAGAGGAGGCTTTTTCTGATAAACTGCAGTCCCCTGTTGACATCAGTGAGATTTCAAGTTAGATAGAGATTGTAGTGGGTCTGGCTGAGCTGCTTTTCCCCGTACATCCCTCATGCTGATGTATTGGGAGCTGGAGGGTGTTGATAACACACCTGTGTTATGACTGCCAGTGCTCACACAGCACCAGAGGTTGGGGGGGCAGGATAGGAGAGGGGATACAGCTGACCTGAGCTGACCAGTGGGATATTCCATACCATATGACGTCAGCTCAACTATAAAGGGAGAGGGCAGGAGGAGGATTTGGGAGTATTCGGCTTGGTCCTCCAAGAAGCTGCTACATGTTTTGGAGCCCTGCTTCCTGGACTTGGCCTGACATTGCCTGCAGATGGGAAGTAGAGAATAACATCTTATCTATCATAACCCATGGCTCTTTGCATCTTATTCTGCATGCCATGTTGTTGGGGGTTGGGTGGAGTTATAGAAGGACTTGGTGGGCACCTGATGCCATGCCAGGGTCAACCAACCACAAGATATAGCAAGTAAAATATGAAAATTAATAAATTTGTTCAATGGTTTCCTTTTTATACCAAGGTATTAAATTGTACTTTTTACTTCAAATTCTGTTGGAGCCTGATTCTCCTGCAAAGGAGTATATTCTTCAGCAAATGTTGTGGCCTGAACATTTGAATCTCATACTTAAACAGTGTATGGTAAGGGTCCCTTTTGTCTTCATTTTATGTCTCGTGAAAAAAAAAAACAAACAGTACATAATAGAATGAAGTTCTTTATTTTCTTTAAGGGTTTATTATGAAGGGTTATATTATACATCACAACATCAATAATGGCCAGTTCTTCAGGACTAAGCATGGCACAAAATCTAAGATAATTATGCATGATAAAATGAAATACTTCTTATATGTTATTTATACAACATCTTTATGTAATAAAAAGGGAATTTCTAAATGTCTCAAAGATTTACAAGAAGAGACAAATTATTTTTTTCCTGGGATCAGATGAAGTATCAGGAAACCTCTCAATCAATAATTCAATTTGCCATTTCTCAGAATTAATCCTTTTCTTAATGACTTTTTTCCCCTTACACTGATATAGAGTCTAGATAGTGCTGCAAGACTGCAGAACCAAAGAAATATATTTTTTTCAATATTTTAAATGAATGGTGAAAATAATTCAGACTGACTGAAGACAGAGGCACTAATGCAAACTAAGAGAAAAAGAAATGAGATCTCTGCATGAGATTCTTGAGAATTCTTACAAGTTGAAGGTTAATGTATGTTCAAGGAAGACTAATCATGAGCTTGATTTTGGTAAGATAGAAGGTAACTTTACCACATTAGAGCACTTTAGGAAAAAAAAAAGTGTATACTGGCTATCATTAGTCCTTGCCTCCTTAGGATCAGCTACCGCGTTCTTGAAAGGTTTGCACATAGTGGTAACATGCTTGGTATTACACATCTATAGATGATAGGGAGATCTGGATGACAATTGCCGTGTAAGCATGGATTAAGACATTGGTTGTTTGATTTGCTTCCTTGGTTTTTTTTTTTTTTTTTTTTTTTTTTTTTTTTTTTTGTAGTTTAGTTCATTTGATCTTGTTTGTTCGTTTTTAATCCATATAAAAGAAAGAAAAATATCTATTTATATGGATCTAGACCATTGATACCAAGAGTAACAAAAAAATAATATAGAGCAAAGGGTTAATCTATAGGTTCTCTAACAACGGAGTAATATCTGAGAAAATTCAGTGAAAAACAAAGATGGGGAAAAAAATCAAAAGAGATATTTTTAATTAACAGATGTTTGCAATACTAGTTGCAGTTGTATAAAAAATAAATTAATAGAATCCTGCTTCTGAGGATGCTCCTTGTGCCCTATCCACAAAGTTAGACATATTTTCTAATTAATGTCAATTTCATCCTAAAAATTATTTTTAGAGAGATATAATTTTCTTGCACATTTATGAGAAAAAAAAGAGGATTCAAATTTTGTAACTATATTTCATTTTAATATTTTGCTTTGGAAATTAGCATCCAAGTGGATGGATGGAGCCAGACTCTTCTCAGTGTCATCCAGTGTTAGGACAAGAGGAAATGGGAGTAAGCTGGAGCACAAGAGGTTTAGGGTAAATACAAGGAAAAACATTTTCACTGTGAGGGTGACAGAGCACTAGAACAGGCTGCCCAGGGAGGTTGTGGAGTCTCTTTCTCTGGAGACATTCAAAACCTACCTGGACATGTTCCTGTGAGACTTGGTCTAGGTGATCATGCTCTGGTAGGGGGGTTGGACTAGATGATCTTTCTAGGTCCCTTCTAACCCCTAACATTCTATGATTCTATGATTCCATGAAATACCTCATTTTGACAGCCATAATTTTTTTTTTTTTTTGAAATGTCATTTTTCAGTTTTTAAACTGAAAGGAAACAATTTTTCAGTATCAGAGGCAAATTAATTAACCATTTCAGACCTATCCAGCAGCAGTTTATTTTTGTTCATTTTATTTCAAAATTATATGAATAAACTACATTCCCCCACGCACACACTGGATTTAATATTGGGCCAAATCAATTTACTTTTTTTATGATATTACAGAATGGACTTCTGAGGCATGTCTAACCTTGGCCCAGGGTCACCTCATTTTTCGGATTCCGAGACCTGCAAAAAATCTATAGGTAAATTCCAGTGAAACACTGTCATCAGCTCAGCCGAAGTTAGCTGAAATCAAGTTGTTTTGAATTAAATACATTTGGCAGGCAAAACTACCATTTCCCTACCTTTGGGACTACACTTTGATACCAGTTGTTACAATAGAGGGCTTCTTGTAAATTGTTCTCACTTAGAACAAGGGAGAAGGCTAGCATGATCTTTTTCTTTTAGGATTAAGAGAATTGAAGTGTTGTCTAAAATTACTCTTGTACTATGCTTTTTTTCATAGGTATGACAGAACAACTTGGCCTAACAAAAATTCATGTCTGAAAAATCGGCATCACAGGGATCATTAGTTAATTAAGTGTAGTAAGTTCTCTGTCCCTGGAAGAAAATGTAGTTATTTATCATTAAAAATGAAAAGTGGTCAATGTTCTTTGCGTGTTGTTGCATGGAGCCAGTCCAAAAAAGTAATTAAGCCTCAGTAGTACTTTTGTTAAATTTTCCCCATTTATGTCAACATGTTTTATGGATCTCATTGTAGGAAAACAAGTTCATCTCACTTGAATTAATAGAATTTTAGCTTTTCCAAAGAGTAATGTATTTCCCCCATTGTGAACTAATCCTGCTTAAGTAATATGAGTACTACAGAAATACAAACATAAAATAGTGTAGATGTTTATAAACTAAAATGTCAGGTTTTGTACTAGATAGCAGTCTGCTAAACACGTTCCTCTGTTAAGTGTAAGAAATTGCACAAAACAATTTTTTTTTCAGCTGCTATTTTGATATCATGCAGGTCAGTTTCACTGCTGATACTCTCCCTCTTTATATCTCTCACATCTGAGCCACCAAAGGCATTAAAAGTAAATAGAAAAAGGACTACAGAAACTACGACTTAAACAGGAGTATCCATATCTTCTATATATGAGGCACCTGGGAGACTTGCAGTTGAGTTAAGATCGGGACTCAAGAGATCTTGTCTTAGTTTCTATTTGCACCTCTTGTTCCATATGCCCGGCTTTCACATTGCAACCCTTCTGCCGGGTCTTGATTAGTAGCAACAAATTGATTCAAATTTGAGATTGCTACAAAACCTCTTGGAAGGATTATACTGAACTTCCTGGTGTTGTGGGAGCTAATTTTTCACACTCACAAACGTGAATAAAGTAGCTGAAAACCAATATTTTAATTAAGGAAGAATACTCTTGCAATAGAGATGAACATGATAATGACAACCAATTCTTCAAGCATAATATCTTTCAAAGTGTCATCTCTTAAGAAAACCTTATGCTTTATTCTATACCTAATGCCACTTTTTGCCTTGCTGCTTGCTTCTACAAGTCATGCCTTGGTAACTTTGGTAGCTGTACTTGTACTTTTCAGTTCTCAGAAGAGCCAGTGCAGTGTTGCAAACTGCAGCCTCTTTAGCTCACAAAAAAATCTTAAGCAGTTTCTTCTGTCTCTCATATGGGTTGTATATGGTCCCCTGCCTTCTTACTCTCTTTTAAAGTCTTTTTCCTTTGTGCTTCAGTTCTGGAAGTAAAAGCCATCAGTTTCTGAAGACTCATCACAGGCACATTCAGAGCTACCTGGCACTGTTCTGTGTTACAAGCAACTTCTTTTTACACCCAAGTGCCTCTCAGTTGTTACATCTCTCCATGTGCAAAGCAAACATGTTTTAGTTTGCTCACAAGTCCTTATCTCTTTGTCCTTTGCTCTACCATATGTCAACAGAATGACCTTCCCTTCCTGGACATCCCTCCCTCTAGATTTTTGGTGAAGGCTTGTGTGGGTTTTACTTTTTTTTAGGCGTCAACATCAGCAGAGTGAATACTTTTCTGACCTAATGTTCACTCAGGTGGCTGATCTGCCTAATTTTACCCTGGATTTATTTTGGTTGCCAGCAAAACACCTCAATTTTGCACAAAGTTTTTGGTTTTTTTTTTTTTTTTTTTCTTGAAATCAATGGTGAGATGAGCCTATTCCCGACAGGGATTCATCCTTCAGATAGCTTGCTATTTCTAAACTGTAATATTGCAATTCATATTTCTCCTTGACTACAATGAATGTACAATCAGCTTAGAAAAGAAACAGGTCCCCTCAGCTCTGGGCCTTTCGCAATACAGAAGCCATTGCTGATCAAGTTTTAGTCTTGTCACCATGGCATAGGGTTAAGGCATTTTGTTGATTTTTTAGACAAATGGTATTTCTGAAAGATAGCAGCTAATACCTTCCCCAATCTCTTGCTCAAGCAGATTTGATAACTGTCTTCAGCATCCTGGATTTTGAAATCCTCATAAAATGTAAGAACTCCCAAAAGAGTCAGGACTTGCCTGGCTCCAGCAGTCAGAAAAAGTGGCAAAATGTCCTGGTAACTAAAGGGGTGCAGGATTCAACACAGACAGTTTTGGAAGGACTGGCAATACTAATGTCATGTGGGAATGAGGGCTGGACCAAGGCACTTGGGAAACAAATGCTAAACCCCTTGGGAGGCAGAAGATTTAAAGGATTGAGTGAGCGTTAAATTGGTGCAAGTAAACAGAGACAGCTTTTCAGCAGAAAATGGGGGACCTATGGACAAATCAGGAGACACAGGTGAAGCATTAAGAGTGGAGGGCCCAGCTGAGAGGAACTTGGATATGAAGTCAAGAGTAGTGCATTTAGTGAAAAGTAAGGAGCTCTGGGCTAATGGGCTTTAGGGAAATTTAGGGAGTCTATGAAAGCAGGATATAAGATAAGGCTATATCGTCCCTTTTACTGAGATCTTTTCAAAGATCTGAGAGCAAAACCCAGGTTGTTCTGTATCTCTGCTATAGAAGGGGTGGGAACCTTCATGTGCTCCTCATCTTCCTCCTAACTCAGAAAAAGTGACTGCACCTTCGGAGCTTGTTTTTTCTGCACCTTAATTCCACCTCTTTCAATTCTTTGAGTATTTTGCCTGTTAGGAACATAAACATTCTGGGCAGTGCACAATCCTTTTTATAAGATGTACAAAACTTACCAAAACATTTTCATGTTAACCAAGGCTTCCATCGTTGCATTCTTTTTTCTTGACAATCCACTTTAATGTTAGTTTAATTTGTGTATGTTATTTAGTTCCACATCCTCTTCCTGAAATTCAGCCTGTTTCCTGACATATCCCACCTGCAGCCTTTACACCTTTTATTTGTCTTATTTTCACTTTTTTTCATTTTCATATGTTAAATATTTATGTTTTTTGTCCTGCGGTATGATTCATAATTATCTATCACTGCTTCTCCATTTCCTGAATGTAAAATTAACCTACATGGGTAATATATGGCAGTGGTAAAGTCTAGAGCTGTGACTTGACACCCAGTGGGAAAATAGAAAAATGACAAGTCACCATTCTAGATCTTCATTATCTCAAACAGTATGTCACAGAAGAACCAAACAAAAAGAACTGCTTATTCATTTGTAGCAGCATATCACTGCAGAAGGGGAGGCCAGGAAAAAAAAGAAAATCCTGTACAACATTAGGGGGTTTGAAGTTGTTTATATTTGTTTGTAGAAAGAAAACAAGAGGTTTTGGTTTGTGGATTTGGGATTTTTTTAAAATCAGAAATAAATTAGAATATTGTCTTCAACTAGCTAGTAGATATTGATAGTGGTTGAGATTCCTGTGAGCCCTGAAAGGTTTATATTTAAGTTCTTGCTGGTCCCTGATCATAGTAATCCTCTGGATGTATTCAAATGACAAAAATAGAAAAACAGCTCAAAATTTTGCTAGTAAGAAACTGACTTTTCACACGGGAGGACTAAGCACATTAAATCTTCAGGTACAAATCCCACAACAAAGTCAAAGGAACAAGGATTTAAATCTCATCCTCTTACATGGTAAGAGAAATCCTAAACTATTGAGGTAATTTGACTTTGAGAATAAAAATACCTTTTCTTATTTTCAAAAAAATGTAGTTGGGACTTACTAAGTTATTTATTCAATAAAAGTTTATTCTAACCAAAACTGGTTTTGTATTCTGTTATCCCTCCAAGAGACATTAGTAAATCTCGAAGTATTATAAAACAAAGGAAAGACTTGCTGCATTTCATCAGCTGTCAGACAGTTGTGGTGCATATCTGCACACTGTATGCTGGTTGACTAGGTGGAAATAAACTATCACTGCCGTACTGATTCAGGTCCCACTCCTGGGAAAACCAAAACTCCACTCACAAATTTTTTTCACATAATATCTTGCATTTCTCACATTTCTCTCCACCATGCATACATTTACATACCTAAGCTGAAGCATGCAGATCCTAAAGACATATCATTATTTAAATGTTTGATCTATTTCAGTACCATCAGGTACATTACTTTCACAGTAGGTAACTGACATACATGTACTGGCAGCTGTCATTTTTGTGATGCTCTACAAAGAACAAATTTTTAGAAAGAAATATTTTTTCCTTGCTTCAAGGAAGTTTTATGCTTAAAAAATATAAACCTAGGATGTTTGACATGATATAAATAAGAAGTACTTGATTGTCATCCAAAGTAAACTGATTTATGTTATCCTGGTAATTTTCAAGAGTCTTAAAGTGCATGTGTGTGGACAGCAGTGATATAATTTATTTTATATTCATTTTCATTATTAGATAGTATAATGTGCACAAATGCAGAAAAAGATCTCATTCTTACCACTTAAAAAAAAATTCTCAACAGCATGACAGATTATGTTAACTGAAAGTTCCTTTCTAGTACTTGAAGAAAAAAAAGTTATGATTTATTGAGATCATATAACAATTACATATAACAAGATAGATAACAATTTTCTTTTGGTTTCAATGTATAAATAGAACCTTGTCTTTCTTTCCTGCAGAAAACAAACAACTTTATACTCTACAAAGCAGGAAAATCTAGGGAATAAAATCCTTAGAAATAGAGTTATATGTCATATGGATTATTTTTCTGATTAAATTATTCCATCCGAATCAGAAAATTGTATTGGTCAGAAATTTGGCTGTATCAGAACAAAACTCTGAACCTGTTTACATGGGAATCTATTTATTGTGTATAGTCTAGATTTGGACTTAGTTTATACCTGAATAAATAATTTATTCTTAAAGGGCAGTATCAGATAAGGTATAATATTTTGATTGAGCTTAAATGAAATAGTTTTGAAAAACTCCTTTATTGGTATGTAAAAAAAAAAAAAAAAAGTTACAGTACAAGGTGAAACATTTTTCCCTGGAAAGTTGACATTTCTTGCTGAAACACTGAAATTCATTGAATTCTTCTGTGAATATTTGCATAGTTGTCTAGGTACAATACAGTAACATATATTATAGGATATGTAAGTGTATTCAAAAGACAGACTTTACTTTGGAGATAGGCACACAGCTTCTTGTGTAGGATAAGGAGCTAGCTGCCTCATAAGGACAATCTCAGCCATTCCCATACTGAGACCACTACACAGAGAATCACCTGGAAATTCTAAGCATGAAAAAGGGGAATGGTCTCCCTGTCTCCTTGTTTATCCTCAAAGTGGCTTTTAGGGTTACAAAGATTCTTCTGAGCCCTCTCAAGAGTCTAAAGCCCAATTGCTTTCCAGAAGGTAAATGACTGTTCTTCCAATCAACTATGGGGTCACTATTTTGAATTGGAGACATATCTGCCAGAAGAGCAACAGATTCTCTTTTTCCTGATAATTTCCTGATGACTGAAACACAGGGTGCGGGAGAAGATAAGGATTTTAGACCTTCCTTATCTGAAGGAAATAGGGAATGTAAACTCTTATGTCCTATGAAAATATCCAGATCTCTGGACTGAAGGTGAACTGTCTATTACTGCTATTCAGCTTCTCCTTTAGCAATTGCCCTATCTGGAAAAATAGTCCAAACCAACAAATTAAGCATTAGCAACAGCATAACCAAGGACGATCCTGTTTATCACTTCCATTGATGAAGCTGGAAAGATTTGCTAGGAGCTGCTTGCCTTGTGAAAACATGAAGTCACACTGACCAAATGAAATACAGATTTCACTGGAAGGATAAAAAAAATATTTTGAAAGCCTTCATGATCTAGACAGATAAAATATGCTATGGAAAAAAAAGTGTGGATAGAAAAACAATGTTACATTGAAATAATGTGTTGTTTCCTAATTATTTAGGAAATCATTTGCCTTTTAACAATCTAATCTTCACAGTATGATTTTATTTGCTATTACTATCTTTCATAAAACATATGCTTCACTTTCATAAGCAGATTGCTTGTTGTATGCATTTATTGATACACTGTTTAAATGGTAAACATACTTTTAATCAGTGTAGACTCTATATCGTCTGACAAGAAAATAAAATGCTCTATTTGAGAATGTCTAGGACACGACATTTTGATTCAAAAATATTTATTTTCAGAGAAAACATAAAGGTTTCTTTGTATATGTGGTTTCTTTGTATGAATAATTCCTATTACAGATTAGAAAGTCATAGACACAAGATAAGAACACAATTTCTGTTCTGAAGATTTCAATATCAAAGTTGTGGCTTAGTAACTAAATTAGGTAATAACAGCTTATCAAGTTGCATATCTTTGTCTACATATCCCTTTTTGCCTTGCTGAGTGGTGTAAATGAGGCCTCAATCTCACAGTTTTACACATCTGTCTGATTCTACTAGGTAATTCAAAGAATCTATTAAAATTCACAAAGTTAAGCAGCAGCTGTGTAAGTATTTGCAAGGTCAAGGCCTTGTAGTTTAAATCTTTACTACATGTGTATGCAGAACTTAGCAATAGGGGGCCTTGAAGTCTCATTTGCATCATATTAGCTAAAACGTGAGCGCAATTCTTTTGCAATACTCTAAGTTCTACCTTGCAAGTCCTTGGAAGGAAAAAAAGAGGGGTACAAGACTTCCTGGAAAGAGAACATTTTTACAGACAAGCTACTCAAAACTTTAAAAGAGCTTTGCAGGTATCAAGCCTTTTACACTCTCTCATTCAAAATATTATCTCTGTTTCTTAACTTGATATTCAATGGGAAATTTTGGATCCTCTGTGTATAAATCTTCCTTTAATTGACATGAATTTATTTAAGGACATATATTTTATTCCTTTTATTTTTTTACTGTATATTTGTAAGTCCCATTCATTTTCCTAGCGTTTTTGTGTTTCATTAGTATTTTTTATCATTGTATTTCACTAGAAACTCACTTGCAAGATCATAGGAAGTGCAGAAACTAAGTAAACCTATGAAGATCCCCAAGAGTCAGCATGGAGGAGAGTCTGACAAAAGGCTGGGAATATATACCAGTTGTATACCAGTTGCAGGGACTTGCCTCTGAAAAAAAGACTATCTGGGAAGTGGCTCAACCGCTCTCATTTATAAATCTCATTTAAACCCTTAACATTTCTGTAAAGGTGATACTGTGTGGTTAGCTTACACCTTGATTTTTTAATCTCTTTTCTGTCTTTCCTGCAGCAGCAATGATCATTCTACAAAAGTACGTGTATGTAGAGTGTATGAGATTTTGTTGCTTTTGTAGGACATTTTGCTAGAAGAATCACCTGAAATAAAACCAGGACGAAAGTAAATATACTAGATCGTGATTGTAGACTGCTAACAAGGATGTTTACCTGGTGTTCATCAAGAGTCAGAAACATTCTGTGTGAACAGTAGACTTGCTAAAATTTGGTGAATTAGATACAGATTTACAAATACTATTAGCTAACTTTATATATATATCTATCTCTAAAATTATCAGGCCACATATATATATATATCATATATGTGCTTATAATATCATTATTATATCAATGATTGAACTTGATGATCTTAAAGGTCTCTTCCAATCTATGCAATTCTGAGATATATGATTATAATGTCATATATATGATGATAAAGCAGGATATATGTGCAAGCTGTTGGAGCAAAATAGGAGAAATTAAAATCTTGTTCATCATCAGAGATGCAAATTCTTTTTTCTGAGACTTTAGTCTATACTTGGTGACTCTTACCATGACTATAAATAGTGACAGAGCTCCTAATACAAGAAGAAATTTCGATATTCTGAGAGAAGGATATTCACCTGAAAGCTTCAAGAATTTTATTAAAATCCTGAAGAGGAAAAAAATAGGTTCATACTTTACTGCATCATTCTTGGATGGTAACTTTTCAGTTCCCCTTTGGAACTCTAACAGTTCATGGGGAATACTTAAAGAGTTATTATAGCAACTGTTTCACTTGATAGTACATAATACTAATCTAAAAAATTTGATTTTTATGTCCTCGTGACTATCCCAGCAGATAAGAATGCCATCAGCAAAGACATAAACTTGAATCTGAGTCATAAATCCATTGTAATCCTCTAGTTATTATGGACTGCTTCCTGAAAACATCATGCTTTAGTGTAGAAGGAACAATCCTCTTGGGGGTTCCATTAATCTTTTGTGAGATGGACCCAAGGTGAACAGATTATATATATATATGTGAGGCCTGGAGTAACCTGATAACATCAGCCTCAACACTTTTCATAGTTCTTTACCTACGAGATTCAAGTGCTTGCATGTCCCTGACCTCCAGCCATGTGCTAAACCTGACATGAAAGCCTCACCTACATTACTTTTAAGCCTTATGAAAGCTTGTGAGGTCCACATAAAGTTATAATTGCACATCTGGTGGGTGAGGGCAGCTGTCTTGAAGTCTGCAAGTACAAAACATCATCTCCCCTGCCCGCCTTGCAAGCTGCAAACCAAAATGCTTTGGATTGAATGGCACAATTTCTGTCCAAAGTTGCATCACTTTGTATTCCTTTTTTCCATTTAGTGAGAAAAATTGAACACACAGGATCAACATATTCCTGAATAGGGACTATAACAGAAAAAATAAGTCATCTCCACACCTTTGCAAAGAATACAAAATTTCATTTTTCACTTGAAAAATATTCCTGAAGTCCCTTCCTCTCTAAACAGTATTCCATTTCTCCTTCAGTTTCTCCTCCCTGTGGTTTCTAGTCCTCTATCTATTTTCAGTCCAATTAGATTTACAGGAAGAGGGGTGGGGGAGTAAGGAGGAGGGAAGGGTGTGGAACTTTGAAGACTATATGGTAAGTAAAATTATATTCTCAGAAAACGTAAAAGATTTTCAGTTTGAAGATCTCTTTCTTCCAAGATGTTTCCCTTCCTGCCCATTCCTTCTCAGTGTAAATCCATGCAAGTTAATTGCTCCCCAAGAAGCATAAGAATTATTAAATTACACAAGAATCCTTATATAATCAGGATTTGAATGTGGCTGTTCATCTGAGTTTCAACACAGTGGAAAGAATATTTTATACCAGTGTTTCAACTTTGGGTTCTGTTCAAGAAGCTATCATCTATAAAGCCTTAAATAATTTAAAAATGCTTCTTTTTTTTTTTTTTTTCAAAAACATTTTCTCTCTATGCTCCATCACTTTGTGAGAAATCTGAACTGTGTATTTTGAACTTCAAGACAGCATTTGTACTGTCCACAAGAAAGGGACTCTCCATACAGTGTTGGAAGGTATGAATTCAGTATAGACACCTTCCAAGTAATCTGTTGAATGCCTGTCTCTTGAATCTTATCTGGGAAGAGCAATAGCATCTCTTTGATCAGCCTCTCTCCACCCAAGGATGTTGATACCCAGTGGTAAGCAGTATCTCTTCATGAATGTTACTTTTTTTCTTTAGAATTCTATCATGGGCTTGAGTTTTTGTAGCTATTACAGGACTGTTCAAACCCTTAATGTTGTTCATAATTTAGAAAACACTGTTATTCTGTTAAATGACTATCTGCTCCAGCTGCTCAAATAGTAGATACGTTTCCATTGTTCAGTCAATTATATGATAGCTATATGCTATATGAGATAATCCATGAATAATCCAATGAAATCCTATTTTTATGCTTAATCTTTTTAATTTTTAGTAGGATACAGGACTCTGAAGCCTCCAGAAGTATACAATATCTAAGAAACAAACATAAGAAAAATAATCCATAAAATTTTGAAAAAATCTTGCTACAAGATAAAAGAATAATGTAAATAGCTTGTTTTAATTTTTTTACTTGCAAGCATTCTTCATGTTCCTAGGTTCTTTCATTAAGGTACTATTTCTTAGGATTAATGAGGGAAGAAATGTCATACATACATCTTTATACTTAAGTGATCATTCAATAATGATATTTGTACCAAATTATCTCACATACATTTTATATTTCTTATAGCTTATACCTATATCAAGTCAGGTTGCAATCAGCCTTAGGTTCTAATTTGCAGAACACTTAACACTTTGAAGCTTGGATTTTTTTACTGGGTTTTCTTCCTTATCATCAATAGACATTTTCCTTTTATTCTTTGGCCTTTTAAATCTTAGCTACAGGCATAACTGAGAAAAAAACATTTTTCTCTTTGGAGAATATCTGACAATTAATCTTCTTGTTTGATCCCAAATCAAGATGGAAATTTGAAGTGTTGACTGTTTCACATAAATTTAGAAACTAACTCAGAAATATGTTGTGTTTGTTTAGATATTTCAAAGATAAGCAAATTTTCCCTAAATATGAAACATTTCTTTTAGCTCTATTGAGTCACAATTAGGGCATCACAGGTGTTGGAGGAACTCCCTGTGGTGCTGACCCCAGCCACAGGCATCATGCATCTCCATGGGAACAGTAACATGTCGAGGGTGTGTCAGGCCATCAGCCCATGGGTTGGCATCTGGCACAGAAGGGCTGTCATCAGCCCCAGACATGGCTATATCATGATGAGGTCCTTATTCCAGTGTGGCTTCCCATGGTCCATAGTAGGCCTAGCCGTGACCACCCCACAGCATGTTGAGAGCCTTTCACGTGTTCACCATGGGCTACAGCAGACTTATGCTACATCTCAAGTAGTAAATTAACTTGGGATCATCACTGGAGTCAAGAACATCTGTTTCTATCCTCGCAGTTTGATAGAACATAACCCAGCATGCCTTTGATCCATTAACTCTGTCCCTTTTTCAAACAATTTGCAGGCACATATCGACAAAACACCTCAGGGATCACCCTCAATAAAGAGTTTGCATGCAGCCTACTTTGGAAATAAAATTATTTGCTTCTAGGACCATGTGGAACTTTCTCTACTGGTTGTCCTCTAGGACCAGGAACATTCCCAGTCATAATTTATTTAACTGGAATGGATGTATTCTCTGAAATTTATGACTTTCTAAAAGCTCCCACTGGATCAGTAGAATTCACAAATTTGCATTGCGTCATGGGAAACGCAATCTCTGTGAAGCTGACTGTCTCGAATATGATAAATACACTAGCTATCCACTATAAGGCAAGGCAGCAGTGGAGATAAGTAACATACCATTTTACTGAATTAATTGAATATGAACTATTTGCAATCATAAAAAAAAATATATATTATACTACACATTGATTTTTACCCTATCTCGAATCCAGTTGTGGCTTGGAGCATGAACTGCAGAATTTCCTAGTTACCTCTTACCTCACTGGTCAGGTAGTTCTAACCTAAGATACATAGTTCCTCTGTTACAGACCTTTTATTCTGTTTTATTAGCCTATTTGTTTTAATACGGACTCATAGGCTATGTTAAAGATACCACTCAGAATTCTTTTCAGTAATCACCAAAGTGTAATAGCCCCAATGGACACTGTGAAATGACATCACTCTGCATTTTAATAGTAGTGGTAGTCCTACATTTCAGCAGGATACAGTGGTCTATGCTTACATTACTCAACTTCTCATTTATATGCTAATAACTATCAAAGGCATTTATTTGATTAGCATTTAATACTTTCGAGTGACTCTAGGTAAGGCTAGTTCATTAGATAATACCATTCTGTTATTTTCTTTTGGTCAATCTTATTAATGGTAATATTGTAATTAAGCATATTGTAAGGAACAGAAGTAGGAACACAAAAATTCAACTTGTTGAAAACACATCCTTGGTCCAGAGGGAAATCATAAGAGAAGAACTAGATTATTGAAATACTAAAATCTGTGTGGAGTGCTACAGTACAGAGTGTGAGATTATCTACTTCAGAATTAATAACAATAATTTCTGATATTAATGTTGATATATCAGTTGAAAATTAGAAGGGAAGAAAACTACTTGTTAGAATGAGTTAATCATACATTTTATACATGAAAAAGGTGTGCACATAATACAAGAAGATCTCAACTGTGGCATTGCAGGTAGAGGTTAAGAAATAATTAAATTATTGCATGAAACACCAGCAAAATGTTATCTGCAGGATAGGTGCAGTTCTGATCTCATTCGCTAAGCAGAAGATGAGTCTAAGTAGAACAGATAAGGTTATTAGGAGGAGAAGATAAATGGGGAGTCTCTAAGACGGAATGCAATTAGTTTGACTGTTTTGATAAACTGAATGTGAAACATGGTGAGGATATTGTCGGTGTTCATCTGTGAAGGTGAGTATGTGCTAAGAGGAATAAGTAAAACATCAATATTTTCAGCATTTACAACAGTTTCTTTGCTTTACTGCAGCAATGCTTGAGCACTACCTGGTCTTTGAACAGACAAATCTCCCACGTTGACAACAAGGGAGAGATTTGAAACGTGCAAATTGTTCTCACAACCTATGCAACGCCTTGTACAACACTTAGATGTAGGAGAGAAATGTGGAAATGGGAAATGAAGGTGAAAGAAGAGTCTTTTGAACAATGAGGTGTGAGATCAATGTCAGGTGAAACTGATATCATTGGTCAGGTCTTTTGTTAGGTGTAGGTGTACATGGTTACACATGAAGATGTGCGTGACCATGGCACCTTTGTCATACTTCAGATGCCTCTGTAAAAAACAATGTGGCTTCCTCAGGAAGAAGGGAAAAAACAACTTGTTACTAATATATCCTAAAAGATTTAATTCTCAAAAGAGCAAATAGGCCCATACATTTAAACTAAAAATCTAAAGAAAGTATCTGGCCTTTCCAGAAGTCAGATTCTAAATATCATAAAAAAGTACTTTCATATAGAGATTTATTTGTATATCAGAGGGATTGTGTAAGATATTTGTCCACAATAGCAGATGATCAGACTGAGATTTGGGGCCTATTCCTTTGTTCTCTTCCATAAATAACTGTTTGGGTTGTTATTCATCCATCTTTCTGTCCATACCAGAAAAATAATACATAAGTCTGGTTTTAAAATTAACTTGCTCATTTGAAACTTTGGACTTTTTACATTGATAGGGTAGACCACATACTGCATCATCTAATTAGCTGAAGACACTTGATGTAAAGGTTATCATTTATGAAAAGAAGGAAGTAGAGTGACAAAGAATGATAAAATGTCTGGGGGGCTCATAATGCAAAACTAAAACCAAAAGAACAACATTTTCTTTACCAAAAGTGAATTTATTTTTTTTTTTAAGTTGAACACATTATTCAAATAAGATTGCTTAAAGTTAACATGTTCTGGTGGTTTCTGTGGAAACAGGGTCAGAAAGCTATAGGTAGTCGGCATGCAACCATTAGCTGAGAAGGAGAGCTCTCACTTGCAGATTTCAGGAGCTGCCTGCCTGCTGGGAAACATGTACAAAGAGGCAGCTTCCAAAAGTAGTCTGCAGGGTTTCAGACTGGTGGAAAGGATGTAAAGGTTAAAGTAAAGAAGGCAATTGTCTAAAACTTAAGAAAAAAAAAAAAAAAAGGAAAAAAATTCTGTATTAAAAATATAAAAATATTTAAAAGTATAATAATTTCACTTTACAAAACATCAACTTTGTAGTTGGCTATATTATAAAATGTAGATTACAGATAATTTGGTATTTTTGTGATAAATATAATAGCAGTCACAGCAGCAAATCTTAATGAATCTATAGATAAGCATTCAAGCTCTCAAATGATTCACTGTGGTACTAGTATAGTACCTGTTACAGGCAAGACAATGTAAAAGACAACCTGCAATGGACCTGTATATATGGATTTATTCAAAAGCCAACAGGATGAAAGCTTTTAGCCTCTTTGGCTACATCCAGGAAGGTCAGTCATGTCTGTTCACATCCACAGTTATCTGTCCCAGGTATCCCTGAGAACCTAGGCAGCCCCTGGTGTTCCACTCCATGCATCTCCCCTATCTCCAGGATCTGTCCCCTTCTAGGATATTTCCTCCATCCAGATTCTTCACCTTTTTCTTTACTTGTCCCCCTCTTCTTTCTAAGACCACCTTTTTTGGAAACCCTTCTTTTCCATAGTTTTCCTCACCTAACTAATTTGGATGCAGAAGCACAAATGCATCAACTGACTCTCATCTTATGTTATTAATTGGAGGATTCAAGACTTACCATTTTTGTTCAGCACAGTTAATAAAAGTTACAACCAGCATGTACCAGTTGCATCTAGCAAGTAGCAGGCTTTTGCTTGAGAGTTCAAAAGTTCAGTTTTGGACATTCAGCATACAAACACATATAGACACCAATTATCTGCTGGCATTCACAGTTTAAATTACTTTTTCACCTACAACAGTATCACATACAACACATAGCAGCACGTGCATTTATGCATACTCTCTAAAAGGATACATTCAAATAAGACCTGGTTTTGAGAAGACAATATCTTCATGTTTTCTATAAAACAAGTTGTGGAGTCAAAAAGAAAAACACCCCAAAAATCTGTTCATTTCTTAACAATTAGAAAGAAAATTATGAAAAAAAAAAAGATGTGTGAAAAGAAAAATTGAAGTGAGCAGTCAGTGTCCCATGGTATTCATATTTCCTAGGTATCATATACAGATAAAAGTTGCTTTCTTATCTCCCCCCCCCCCAAATTAACAATTTTAAGCACTTACCTATTCAAAACTTTGTTTTATGGATGTGTGGAAACAGCTTTGATTGTCACAGATAGAGCTCAGGGTAAAATAAAAGGGAAGAGCAAAATTGTTTTGTCTTTTTTCAACTTCCACACTTTGGCATGGAAAAAATTATTATTATTGCTTACTGACGGGTTTTGGCAGTGGCGGCAAAACTTTTCTTAGTATAGTAAGGAAATGGAAAATACATGGCAGCAGACAAAAGAATAATTTTTTTTCTGGGTCAGAACAGAACGTTTTCCTTTCACAGAAAGGCACTGCTCTGTTCCTGCCCTGCACCTTATGGTTGAAGACACAGTGGAAGCTCTCTAGCAATGTGAACTCAATAATGGGTTCAAGTTAACATGCATTTCTCTTTAGGAAAGAATAAAACATCTTCCTCTGCATGTTTTTAACCTATTTTAAACAAAAACCTGTTTGACTTTATTACAAAACAACATTTTATTTTGTCCAGGCTTGCAAATGCAACAAAGGAAAGTGACATCTTCACAAAATGCTGTCTTTGAGTTCTTATTTTTATGGTCTCTTTCCTAATGTTTACTATTCAAAGACCACTCTGTCACAGGAATATGTCTGGCTGATTGCTCTATGCGTCTCTTGTTTTTCTGTGACCTTTGTTCCCATGGGATTTTTGAATATTGCTCTCCTCTGAGTCCCTGCCTCTTTGATATTCATCTTGAATGCTGGTATTACTGCAGCTTCTCTTTGGCCTTTTATATAGTATAAGGTTGAATGAATCACAAGAGACCTGAAACAGATAGATGCTAAAAGGTGTGATAAGAGCACAGAGAACTCTCTTTTCCTTTTTCACCCTTACTTATGTATTTTCTCTGTTCTTTGCAGGTTGTATGCAGGTGTATTTTTCAGGGTCGCTGGGCCTGCTGAGAAATAAAATGAGGAAGTAATAAAAAGTAGACAAATGCATAAAAAATGAGATGGTGACAGTGTGGTTAGGGTGCTTCTGTGAGAAGCAAAAGGAAGGGCAAGAACTCTGTGAAGATTACCTTTTTAGCACTGTGTGATCTCTAGCTGTTTTATTTTTCCTTAAATCTCCTAGAACCTCATAATTATCAGTGAATCTGAGGTGTCATTAAAAAATGATGAACAAGAATAAGTAATTTTCTCATCCCTGTAGATGCAAAGGTGATCTTGTCAAATATAACCTCCTCTACAACCTTAAAAGCAGATTGCATTTTGAAAAAAATCTGGATTTTGTAGCTAATCTTTATTGGAGGTAGAATAAATTGTTGTTTGGGAATACTTGAAGTAGAAACTTTGCTCTTTTATGAGTAAACAGCAATGGGTATCTTCATGTTGCATTAGAAGTTCAAATGTTGTGCAGAAGATTTTAAAACTACAGTATTTTATCTATTAGGAAAACAGTCTGTCAAGCTAAAGTGTTCTTAAAAAGTATTTCTGAAAATTATATTATGAAAGTATTCAGGTCCAGACTTTAGTCTCAATACAATGCGAAAAAAGACTGTGAAAATGGAGCTTTATTTTCAAATGGGGCAAAAGGGAGGCTTACTACAAGGATTTCTTTTCCATGATCATGACTCTATTACTTGCTTATGGCTATGCTCATGTGTGGCTGACAAATTCTGAATGTTAGAGGTTTCATTCTGGTGAAAATCCAGACCCAATTATATAGGTTACACAATGTTTTAGGAGCCTGAAACAGAAAGCTGAATGAGAAACTTTTGCTAAAGACATTGTTCCAGTATACAAGACAACATCAATGTTACCCTCAAAGGGCTCCTTATGCTCTGAACTTGCAGTAGTGCACCTACTGCAGTAACTGTTTTCATATGAGAGTTAGAATAGCATGGGACACAAAACATTTTGTTATTCAGCTCCACAATCTTCCCATACTTTGATTACTTTAATTATGGAAAAAAAGTAATTTCACAGTTACAATGATAAATTCACTGATTTCTTAGTGATGTTTTCAGAAAAAAAAAAATGTTGAGAAATCCAAATGAGGATCTAGATATTTACTGCAATCTAAGATAATGATTTAATTTGTTCTTCTAATTTGTGCAATTTCATTCTCTGATTCAGAACTTCCATCACTTTACATTATGCAGAAATCACACAGTAATTGTGATGCTGCTAAGATATGTGTGTTCCACTATACTCTGGAAGTGCCAAGTACATAAATAACTTGGTACTTAGCAAAGCCAAAGCCTGGGAAATCTAAATCAAACTAAGCTTGATATTTGAATGACCATTTGAATGACCATGTGCTCCAATGCTTGACAAGTCTTTTGGGGAAGAAATATTTCCTAATGTCCAATCTAAACCTCCACTGGAACATGAAGCCATTTCCTCTTGTTCTATTGCTTGCTATATGGGAGAAGAGACCAGCAACAATCCCACTACAGCCTGCCATTCAGGTAGTTGTAGAGAGTAGTAAGAACTTACTTCACCCTCCTTTTCTCCAGGCTAAACATCCCCCTTCTATAGCTTCTCTAGACCCTTCACCATCTTCATTGCCCTTCTTTGGACATTCTCCAGCACTGCAATATCCTTCTTGTAGCGAGGGGCTGAAAACTGAACACAGTGTTTGAGGTGCAGCCTCAACAGTGCTGAGCACAGGGGAACAATCACTTCCCTAGTCCTGCTGACCACAGTTCATTTGATACACACCAGGATACTGCTGGACTTCTTGACTGCTTGAGCACACTGCTGGCTCACATTCAACTGATTGTTGACCAACACCTCCAGGTCCTTTTCTGTCGGGAAGCTTTTCAGCCACTCTGGAAAGCACTCATGCAGTTTCTGCTAATCTACCCCTCATGTTGTCTACTTGTTGTGAGGAAAAAAAAAAAAAAAAAAAAAAAACCAGAAAAAAACCAAACCTGTAAAGGTACTGTGGAAAAACTGAACAGATGAGAAAGAAGGGATATAAATGTCAAAACCCCCACAAATTTATTCCATAGTAAGTGCATTTTCTTTTTTCTATTTAGTCAATTGAAAAACTCAGCTAACTAAAGTTAACTGCACACTAATCTTGCCATTCACTGCACAATAGTCTTGCATGTATCAGAACCAATTTCAAGACAAATGACTATACTTGCTAGAGTAATTCCTGAGAATTATAAACTATTTCATTATAGTTAAGCATTCTTTATGCCATAGAATGCAATCTGGCCTTTCAGAAGATGTGTTGGAAGAAATGGAAAAAACTAACAGGATATAACATAAAGCTAAAGGTCTCCTAGAGTTTCCATTTGCAACAGGCCTACTCTAATGGGTTCTTTAATATCTAAATTAATTTTGAGAAGAAAATGAATTCTGTTAAGAATCAGAAAGTTCCCTACATTACAGCTGTCTTGAAACAGAGAAGAGATACCTCAGTACTCATCAGTTCCTAAATTCCTTTTCAATAATTGATACTTTTCACTTACAGAGGATCTTTGATCACAAATGATCAAAGAACTTTTGAAATGTTGCTGAGTTCATCCTTGAAAGACCTTTGTAAAATAATAAAAAAATATATTTTCCCACCTAAAAAACCCTCAGCAAACACAAAACAGAAAAAAACTAAAGCAAAACAAAACAACAAAAAAAAAAAAAAACAAAAAAACCAAAAAAACCCAAAAAACCCAACCAAACCAGAAATACCAGAAAGAAAACTCCAAACTTTTGCAAGTAAGACACACCATGAGGCTAAACTGGTATTAGAATGTAGTGATTTTCTTCCCCTGTTAATTGTAGGCCAAATGTGTGAATTAATTTTAAATTCTTCGACTCCATACAGGACTTATACCCCAAAACTTTTCTGCTTTTTTTTCCCAGAACATGTAATTTGGTCAAACAAAATACCTTCCCTGGTCTCTCAGACCTCACTGTGATTATATACCCTGGCTTCCTTGGTTGCAGTGACTATGAGTTAGATAGCGTAGTTCAGAATCCCAAGAGCAGGGAGAAGGAGAAAAACAAGACCTCAATGCTGGACTTCAGGTCAACAAACGCTGTCCTTTTAAGAGATCTGCTTGAAAGAGTTTTATGTGATAAGGATCTGGAAGGAAGATAGCTTCAAGAAAGTTGTTCGAAATTCAACGATCACCTTCTCCAAATTCAAAAGTAGTCCATCTCAACAAGCAGGAAGTTAGGCAAAAACCCAAGGAGACCTGTATGGTTGAATATCCTTGGTAGATAATCACAGGAGAGACAACACAATATGTTACTACATCAGTCTTTCTTTGCTGCTGTGGGACTACACCTTATGAATAAGACCACTACCCCAGCTAAGGTCACTCTTGCCTCCTAGTTCATCCTCATTCATGAGGTAATACTGATTCTCTGCTCCTGGACAGCTGGAAAGCCTATATGACTTCTCTACTTTACCTGTTGCTGCTGAGTCTCACTGTCTTTCAAAACAGATAATTTCTTAAAGCTTTCTATATCTTTAGATTTTTAACTAGTTTTCTGTTTAGGGGATAGCTCATTTCTAAGATATTGCCATGTCTGATTGACATCCAAGGCAAGCTTTTATGAAATTTAGAGCAATATCTTGCCTTCAGAGTAAACTCTTAGGTGATACACTTTAAAGAGATACTGAACTTTTACTTCAGAGCTCTACAACCTTATTACTGACTTCTTTTGCCCAGAATTAAAAATATAGCTGAAATGTTAACTACAATTTTTTTTCCCCCTTAGAAATGAGCAGAATAATAAAAGGGATAAGAAGTGCATACGACATTAGAAAAAATTATATGATGCATGTATGTAACCCAGTCTGCTTTTTGACATGAAAGAAATCTAAGTGCTAAACAAGTACTGATAAGAAAACCCAGACTGAGGATATAAAGTAAGTGCAATGTGAGCCATGTGAAGCCTGCCTGGCTTTTTAAGATGTTTAGTGTTCATTGATAATAATAGTAACAAAACACAGCTAAACGTAGAGTCACAACTTATTAAATTTTTATCTTCCTTTTTTTGGCTTTTGCTTTTTCAGGGTATGTGTTCTAAGTCCAAGACTGACTTTGGTAGCTAGTGAGTGAGACATCAGATTATGAAAAGCCAAGATTTCAAGAAGACTGCAGACCATAACTGTTTCTAGACAATATTGGTGTAGTGTATTCTGTTTGGGACTGTGAATATTTTAAAACATAGTGGGAACATGAGTCATCCCTGAGTCATAATCACTTCACATACAAATCCAAATGAAGGCCCATTACATATAAATTATTGCATCTGGGAATACTTAATATCTCACTTCGAACAAGTAATTTTCTGAATCCCTAAGTCGCACAATATTCCTTTTCCACCTGAGCTTGTTGTCCTGAGCACAATTCATATGACCACTGGATTTCCCACAAGAGAAAGACCAGTATCTTTCTTCCCATTTACCTATTTAATCTGGAATAGTTCTAATTTCATGCTTAGATGAAGAAGTATTAACATAAATGTCAAGAGGTTGTCAATAATGCAAGAGACTTAAGATCAGGTGATTAAGGGAGAAGTGGACCTTGTCAAATATATAGCAACAGGGTGTTTAATGTTTCAACAGTAGAAACTGTTGGTTTGCCAGTTATTGATAGTATTTGCACTGCTCAGAAGAACAATTGCATTATGTTGTTCTTTAACTGATCAATAGGTTGCCTATAACAAAAGCATAAAATTACCTTTGACAACTTCTCATAAAGTGCTTCTGATCATACAAGATGCTATCTATGAAGCTAACTATGTGTTTTGCATATGTTAATAAATGATCTTAACATCAGTTTAATAGCAATCATGGCCAGTTGCTAGTGTAGCTTCTTTTCTACAGCTACTGGAGCAAAATTCAATTCGCCAGTATCATATACAAAAACAACTCTTTCTTGTACTTCTAGATTCTGGTCCAATAATTGCCTCTGCAAGGAACTATATCCATCATTTACATCCATTAGATCACATGTGTTTTGGCAATGCTGCTGGTTTATACCCACTATAATTCAGTTGCAGAACACAGCCCACAGTGAACTCAGACCGTGCATCCTTTTATTAACCTTGGAAACCTAAAACTATCCTTGATCATCTAATAATATCAGTGTATTATACCTACTTTTGTACACACGTGTCAAAGCACAGGCTAAACCTGTGATGACAGCTTGTATGAAAAAATGTGCAGAATTGAATACTTCCAATATTGTCTCCTACTGTAGCCAAGAATGGGCTTTGACTCTTTAAAATAAATCATTATTTAAATAAAAATGTAGAAACAAATATTGCTAGGTTAATAACCATAGAATTTTGGAAATAATTTTCTTCATGGGTAATGAAAGTATAATTTTTTTAAACAGTGAAAGATTGTTACTTTCTACCTTTTTTTAAATCTTTTTACTATAGTAAGAAAATTTAAATGAATAAAAGTATGAGTAAATATATGAAGGCTATAGTGTGATTACATGAAATCTAAAAGCAGGGCAGTAAATAAATGGATTTAACATCTGTTAGAATGTGCTTTCATTAAAGCTCCTCGTTACCCAGATAAAGAGAAAAAAGACAGTATTGCTATGTATATGGACTGCTATATTGAACTGGTAATTAAAAGTTTATACTATTGTTATTACTGTTCTTTTAAACAAACATAAATGTTTCAATACAGTATTTTTTAATGCACTAGAGACCAGTGAATTTAACTTTGGTTGGTAACACAGCTGGATTACAATCATCATTTCAAAACTCAAAACTCTAAAATAGAACTTCAGGATTGTCATGGGGAGTAGATGCATAATTCAGCTTAACAGTTTTTTGTCTTGATTGTCTTGATTGTAAGGATATTAAATGGTTTGAACACCATTTGACATCAAATTTAATCCCATAGAAGTTCTGGTTTAATGTCTGCAACAAGGCTAGGTTACCATGTCCCTTCTGTCAAGATGGCACTGAGAATCCCCCATAAACTGTGACTTAAAATAGGTGAAGATACATGATGCTTAGCCTTTCATTGGCTCCTCTAAATTTCCAGTGTCAGAAACTCAAAAATTAGATCAAACTAATTCACTTATATCAGTAGAGGATTGAATATGCAGTATGCTTTCACTAGGATTTTACTAAGTAGGTCAAAACCATTTAATTGTCTTTATATATATATATTTTTTTTTTTTTCTCTAACTGAATTTCATTACCACATCTTCCTAGGAAGTTACTCTGTTTACCCTGTTTGGTCTTTGCTTGATTTGCCTGCACTTTTAAGATTAAATGACATGGGCTGTTATGGAACACAAGTTACACAAGGACACAAAAAAAATACAAATGGAAAAACACAGTAAATAAACAGAAATATTTTAATAGATGCTTTAATTCACATGACATAAATTAAATACACAAACCTAAAAGTTAATTAAAAATGTTGATTGTTGAGACTAAGAGTTGTACTTAAAGGTGTTTTTCATGGGTGGCCTTGAGAAGAAATTTTACCACAATGGTTTTTACTATTTTCTGTGTATAAAGATGCATTGTAAAATGTACACCACTTGAAAGTAAATCTGTTAGCAAACTGGAAAAATAAGGAACATGCAATCTTACTTTTATAACTTTAAATTTGTAAGCACAATAGACAAGCATGGAAACTTGTGTATTCACCCACTAATATACAATTGTGAGCTGTTAATACATAAACTGTATCATGATTCTCTCAGCATTTTAAACAAGAGGATATCTGTGTTCTACTACAGAGCAGGTGACCAAATTCCGTAATGCCTTATAACCTTTGAAATGGTGATGGACAACTGATCACAGTAACTGAAAATAATGTGTCTTATTTTGTTAACTCTCCTCTGCTTTCTTGAGTCTTGAGCTTATGGTGTTTTTATTTTTAGAAAATACTTTTTTTTTTTTTTTGGGGGGGGGGGGGAAGGTTGTCATCCTTAGTATTATATTTCCTATTCCCTCTTTTAATTGTAGCGCTCAATCTTATAGACAGCTATTATCAGCAACTTGTAGAAAGTGACAGAAGCACTTGTGAAAACTCAATTTCCCAAATGTAATTTCCATTCCCCTTTTAATATAATTCTTTTCAGAATGATGTCTACTATCTTCACAATTCTGGGTCAGTTCTGTAAAGTGTTAAAGATCCCAAGTGTTAGCATGCAAGTTTTCTATACAAGAACCACATCCCTGTAAAAAAGGGAAATAATAAATACAATCAGTCAGACCATAAAATCTTAAGTGAGCTTAATAATCACACAATGTAATTAATATGAAGCATCTAATAAAAAAGTTGTACTCTGTTTCATTGAAATGCTGGGAGTTTGCAAAGTTTAATATGCATCTTAATACACATACACCTTCAACCAAACGCTTTAGTCTGAATACTTTTGGAATTTGGAAAAATGCAGATTGCAAACCTAATGATCCAGCTGTGCCAATTAAAAATGCTGAATTATTTACCCAAGCATCTCTCCTTTTTAAGAGTACAAAGAATGTAGAGGCATGTATTCCTTCTTTAGTCACTTTTCACTGATGTGTGACATGTTTCTCAAAAGCTTGCCTTGCCATCTGCCCTGGAGCCTTCAGGGAACATTGTTGAGTGTAATTCTTACAGGATTTACTAAGACGACATTTTCCCCATGACCACCCTTATGGGAAATATAAAGTTCCCTATTGTAAATCAGCCTTACAGAAGGCTACTTAGTCATCCTGGTAATCCTGTTGTGGGCAAATAGAGTTCTTTACAAAAATTCACTTCTGCATTAATTGTATGAGGATGAATGAAATGAAGATTTTGAAGCAAAAATCATCTCTAAACTAATGTATATTTGCCTCATGAAGTGGCAATGCCCTAGTGTTAGGATCAGTGTTATCATTTCCCTTTACCCTTTTTTTCTTTCCCAAAACCATAACAAAATAACTCTTCTAATAACAAGCCATCCAAGAAGATAATTTGGTTTGGAGTTAATTTATAGGGAAGAATATCATTGATAGCTTGTTATTTCTCCATCGTGTAGAAGTTAATTTGTTATTAGTACAATGCAGTGACAGATCCTGTTTAAGTGGAGCATAAATGCAGGAATTTAAAGAACTAAAGCATCACTAAGTGCCATCCTTATTCAAAGACATTAATCTATCAGGGTAATTGGTAAACTATATAAGCGATCGTTCATCAAATGAAAAGTTTTGGCTTAATAACAATGTGATTTACAAATGTGCTTATAATACAGTATTTAAATGGGAAAAGAAAAATTAAGCCAATAGGAGGCTAATTAAATTTAGTCTATTAGAAAGAGATTTCAAAATGTGCTCAGTAAGTATCTGAAAGAGAACATGAGGTTGCATTAAAGGGTATATTGCCCTTCTGCAACATCATCAATTATCTGATTGTTAACTGATAGGACAACCCAGCCACTCTATCTTTGTGAATTCATATGACAGGTGTATCAGTTGCTTGAAGTGGAAATCCATATGTGAAAATAGTTTCATAACCTGTTTAGAAGGATCATGTAAACTCTTTATCATTCAACTCATTTTTAGATAGAATGAAGTCAGAATTTTTTACAAAGATGCTTCTTTATGCAGAAATTGCTTGTGAAAGTTGAGACAAACATGAAATAATGCACCAACAGATTTTGATTCACAATTTCTGATCAAGAGCATCTGAAGGTAACAAACTGCAAACAATACTTTGCTCTCTGTTAGTCTGCCTTTTGACTTTTTAATACTCACAGCCAGCACCAAAGTGATTGTCCGTGAACAACAGACTAATGAACATAGCTTAAAAGCTTTCTGAAATGAAAATAGAGAATGAAGTGACCTTTCTTTTCCTCCTTCATTTATTTATTAATTTATTTACATTTTATTTCCTTGAAATATTTAATTATCAAACTTCACTATCATAGAACTCATATATCCAATGACAGGTTATCTTTTTGAGCTTTGCTCTAAGGACTGACTGTGAGTGTTCCAAATGTAGTTTCTCTCTTTGGTTTAGGTAATCTGAAAAATTTTGGTGTTGTATATGAAGGACAAAAAGGGCAAGGTGGATGGATATTCTGTGTCCAGGTACTAGACCTGGCTCGTGTTCTAATGAATTTAGATGAGAGCCATGGAGAATACAGTCTTACAGAAGTCTGAATTTAGTAAATACTAAAAAAAGGAAATGCTTAATTTATCAAATTAATGTATATATATATATCTAAAACAATAATAATTTTCTTACTGTTATGCTAAATGCCATTGAATCTAAAAGTACTGGCATCTACTAAGGAAAACATTGTATTTGTCTAAGATTCACACTGAAGGTCAAAAATATTCCACTATCATTCTTCTGTTAAGGGAAAAAAAAATAAAAGAAGAAAAAAGCCTGGAAGTTACGGTTCTCACATAGCTAAGATTAAATAACACAGAATCAACAACATCTTATATAAAGGATACATAAATAAATGAGCCACTGGGCCTTCTTTACAGAGCATACAGAATCAGTAAAGGGCTCAAGCAAAGGAATTTTCCCCCTTTGAAGTACACATTTAATGTATCCACTTTTCCGAACTTATGTTATTTACAATGCAGTATCTAGTAGTAGATAGTACAGTATATGTTAAGACTTCATGTCATAATGCAACAGAGGTTACAGATGACTAAGTTTAGACATGGAAACAATAAATTAGCTAAGACATTGGGTCAGGGTAACTTAACTCCACTCATTTCCACACTAATTCATTCACAGCTATTGTGAATCTTTGTACATATTATTGAACATCTAGAAAACGCATATATTCCTTACTACTGAATATGTTTCCTAAAGAGTTAATCCTAACTGTTACAGGATGTTTTGGAACTATTAATGCATTTGGAACTCTAAAGTTCATTCTGCTCTTGTAGATCACACCACCATCATGTCAAACCCTAGCTAGTTGAGGACAATTATTTCTTGTGGTTCCTGGAAAGTTTAGATCTTTCACTTGAATTATCAGTGTTATTTTTCTGTTTTACAGAAATAAAAGCTGATGTGATATTAATGGCCTCTCTTTTACTTGATAGCTATAATGAATTTTCACTCTTCCAGCAGATATAATTTTGATGTGATAAGACTTGCTTATTTTCATACATATAAACAATCTATACTTTAACAGAAACATAGGAGAACATGTTGTTAGATGCATGATCAACTTTGTCATTTTTTTGTTATTTGTGCCATTTTTGTTAAATTTTTTCTAGAAAATAATAAAAATCTGTGACAGAAGATAATGTGATGGACAATTTGACTCACCTAGACTGTGTAAGAAAATCTCAAACATAGATGACACGTTATGTAGCAGATCCAGTACAATCAATTCTTAATCAAAACTACGGCCTATATGCTTGTAATCAAAATCCTATTCATAGATGAATAATTTTAATAGAGCTAAACCGAATGTAGTCATTAAGGGATGTTTCAAATCTTCTTAAATTTTTTTGACTCAAAGGCAGCTAATTGAACTCATTCATAGAGTTATTTTCAGATTTAGTCTTTGCCTTTAATCTGCCACTGTGAAATTTTTGTTAGTTTTGTTTTACTTCATGTCCAGTATCAGTCCTCCCTAACTCATATAACCTTCTAATGCCTTTGAAGACTTTCTCATAATCTTTTATATTGAAACAGATTATTGTGACTGTATTACACCATTAAATTGTATTATCATCTTTGCAATACAAAACTTATTTTACTGTCAAAAATTTGGTTTTTTATTATAATTTTTATATTGAAAATGAGGGCAAGTTGATTTCATCAGAAATTTCAGTCAAGTGGTACAGACAATAAGATGGTAATAAACTGCTTCTTGCTGCCCCCTAGGACTTGAGTTGGAATACCTTGCAGTTAGTGTAGTAATTCTGGAACCTACACATCTAGTGTTGGAAAGAAACTGTATTTAAAACATCAAGCAGGGAAACATTCACCTTTTGTTTAATGAGAAGAATACCTGATAAAACATTATTGTGGAGTTTAAAATCAACATGAATTTTCTGATAGTGAGAATTTTTGATACTCTGATGAGGTCAACACAGAAATTTTTTTGATTACAAGAGGATCAGACATTATACTGGTTTCTCTGGTGCAGTAAAGTTGATACTTTCACCCATGAACTGTCTCAGTAGAGAGGCTGAGAATTCAAAATGTGCTTGGGAATAACCACATTTCCCAAGGAAAACACATAGCAAAATTTAGCCACCTAGACAGGGCTACACCGGGGATCTTGCACTTTCAATTTTCTTTCTGACCTTGATTGGTAGGGAAACAAAGAAGTATAGTCTTCAGGTCAGTTAAGTGACACAGAATCACAGAATTTCCTAGATTGGAATAGGCTTTTAAGATCATTCAGTCCAATCATTAACCTAACAATGACAAGCCCTTGACTAAACATCCCTAAGCACTATGTTTACACCACTGCCCTGGGCAAGCTGTCCCAATGCCTGCTAAACCTTGTAGTAAAGAAATTATTCCTTATATTCAACCTAAGTTTCCCTTGGTGCAACTTTAGACCTTTCATATAACAAAAAATATATTTCTTGTGAATACCACGAAGTACATTTTTCAATTCATTTGTCTTATGTAAGCAGTGTCAGCTTAGACTTCAGTTATTACTAAGAACTAAAAGGATTTTAAATGCTCAGTTTCCCTTAACTGTGGACCATAACTTATTTGTAAACACCATAAGGATAGCAATTGTTTCAGACTTTGATATGAAGAAACAGCAAAACATTTTCATGTGTCTATTTTATTGCTCTTAGATGCAACAGAGTGGAAAACCATTTTATCAATACTGTGTTGACATAGGATTCCATAAAAACTTGGAATGCAGTAACAGATTTAGTAAAAGACAAAAATGTAACTACAGAGATAAGCATTAATAAATCATGGTATATGCTGAGGTGAGCTAATAGATTTCTGCATGTTTTATGACTCATTAATGTCAATTGAATTTTTTGTTGCCACTGCATTTTTTTGAGTTAGTTTTCAGTATTTTTTATTTTACAATAAAGTGTCATCTTCAAAATTTTGATCATCAAGTTTACTTTCAAGATATTTGTTCATTAAATAATGTCAGACCCAGTCTAATTTAGCAAAATTACAATTGAATACATATTACACTGTTATCATTAGGTATTTTTCTTAAAAGAAGTATTTAAAGACTTTCTTTGATCATGTTGATACACTTTTTGTTGACAAACTGAGGTTAGGGCTTTTTTTTTAGGTAGAAAATTTGTCTCATAGAGGCTCAGAGCTCTCAGTTTAATTACAAAAACATATATGCACAAAGTCACAACTCTCTGATCATTATCAAAAATCTATTGTATACTGAGTTCATCAGAAATCTTACCCAATGCAAATATAAGCAAAGATTGTAGCAATTCATGCCAAAACCTACTCTTACATTAGTGGCCACAGTTCGTCTTTTTTCTGAAACCATTATGTTAACTCTCACACAAACCAGTGACTTTCCTTATATCAATAAATAGTATCTCAGACCATTTTAAATATGAGAAAAATACTGTGATTTCTGGAAGTGTTTATTTCAGAATTAATTGCCATTTTTTCTTGTTGAAGGAGAAAACAACATCTTGTAAAGGAAAGGGTATTAACAGGCAGGAGGCCTCAGGTGTACTGTCACCCCAGCAGTTACTTGCTGTAGAGGTCTGAGAGCACATCTACCACCCTGTTCCCTCTCCTGTACAAGTTTGCATTGTGTATCTAAGTTGTCTCTTTAGGGTAGATAAAGGGTGAAAACTAATTACATAACTCCAAACCTGTAAACCTGAAATCAGACAGAGTGATGATAGACACATTGCCACATTTAAATTTATATGAATCCTTATATGTTAAGTCTGAAAGGTCTATGGGCTTCACCAGTTGGTCTTACCAGTCTGAGCATCCTGCTTCCCCATAGAGGATAGATGCCTGAACTGCCATAATGTTTCTGTACAGGGAGTTAATGATCTCAGCTCACCACTTTAAGCACTCTTTAATGTCAACAAATAGTAGTTAAAGGTGGCAAAGTATTATACAGTTGGATAAAAGAATGTATCATATTTTGAGGTGATACTAATTAATGATATAATAGTCCATTTTTCTTCTAGCAGTGAATAAATGCAGCCGGGCTAGGTCAGGTGGAAAAGGGTGAGCATAAGGGACACGATGAATGGCATGTAAAAATGTCAAAGTGAATGGTGATACCACATATGTTTAATAAAGGAAATATTCTTCTTCTCTTCTCTTGTGTATACTTGATTTTTAGTTCAAGATGAAGCCAAAGTTCCCCAATTGATTATATAACTTGCGTATGCACAGCTTGCCGATTCCATACAATATTTGTATTTCAGTTATATAGCATAGCAAATTGACTGTGTTCAGTTTCATGTGTTTTAACAGTGATGTGTTTACTTTTTTTTTTTTTTTTTTTTAACAATAAGAAGTTATTTCTGTGTTGGCTAGCAAGATAGAATAAAATGGATATATTTTTCTCATGGAAGATGACCTATAAGTTTACCTCTTTAAATTTATGATCTGCAAAGCATAAAAATCACATAGCTGTGACCTTTTCCAAAGACTTCTTTGAAATATGGACACTATGTTCCCTTATGAACACTTTTCATTGTTCATTACTGATAATACTGTGTTTACTGAACAAGGTCTCTTCTTCCTAACTGTTATTTATTGAAGCCCTTTACAATGCCCCCATAGATAATTTATCAAACTTAACATTATGTTATTAGATCTTGAGTATAAGCAATTGACACACATATGATATTATAAAGTTTCAATTTATCTACTTCAAAATAGTCTGTTCGCAAGTATCTGAAAAACAATTATAAAATACAGAGCTTGAATGTCGTCTTTTAGTCTGCAACAGGATAAAATTCTGACAACACTACATCCATCAGTCAACTATCTAGCCTAAGTAAAAATATTTAAACCAATATTTCTTTTCTCTGACTATTTCAGGCTTACATATCCTTCACTTCTACTTTTCTTACCAGGGGTTCAAGCCCAATAAATGAGTTGGTCTTGAAATTTGTAATCTATTTGAAATAATTGGTAGAATAGCCATAACATTGGATACAAGTTCAGAAATGTGTGCAATGCAGGAGGAAGTTATTTCTGAAAATGAGGTTAATTCAAAACCAGAATTTGAACAAGGAAGATGTATGTTTCAATTCCTATTGAGTCCCTATCAGTGATTGTATTTTTCATATAATCACTAAATATTCATATCATTCAATATTCAGCATACTAATGAGAACACACCACATGAAACTTGTAGTGGCTCTTCATGATACAGCATCTTGTCAGAATGTAATCCAATAATCCAAGCAGTGACAAAAACATCCAATTGAGGAATGCTTTAAAATCACCATGTGAAGTTGCTACCAGTATTTGGAAAATCATTTGCTCACACTGCTTCAGATTTCTTATACAACATTTGTATTCTGAAAAAATTGGTTTTGAGGAGGCATCTCAGGTGTGCACATGTAAGGCTGAAAGCAAAATAATTTAAAACACATGAATATTATGGCATGATAACTGTTAATCATTATGGCCAACTGCATTGCACAGGACACCTATGAACCTATAGCTAGTGATCTTGTGTGAGAGACTACATGACAAGTTGCTGAATGGACATGTGGTTCAAGGCAACATAAGACAGAGAACTGAAGTTTGGTTAGTTACAAATCAAACATTTACTCATTTCTCATCTGGAAGCCTGACTCATAGAGACTCAGAAAATAGCTTATTCTCCCTTATTTTTCCTTCATGTATGCATTTCTCTGTGTCAGTGTGTGTATGTGCAATTCCCAAAGTTATAGAGAATATATAATTATTAAATGTATTACAAAAATAAAAGCAATAAGCACATTCAAGACTTTCAAAAAGTACTCCTACTAGTGCCAATGGAAGTGACATTGAATAGCTAACCTCCATCCAGTATTTATATTTTTGTAATAATCTGACGTATACTGTTAGCAATCCTAAACAAAGATACAAATGGGGTTAATATCAGCATTATTATATTAATGCATGGGAATGTGAGAACCTGCACTGTTATTAGAAATCAAGAACATGATATAATGAGCCTGCCCATGCATTTGGTAAATACTAAATCTATTTAACATTTTCTGCTACCTGTGCTGAGTATCTAACAAGGCTATCTAGATATCAGACTCTGAATTATAGTTGTCTGAGCATTTGTCAATATGTAGCCTTAAGATAAAGGTAGGTATGCTGATTTATGAATGACACATTGTACCTGGTTAGGAAAATGAAGAAGCCTTCCCAAGCACATCATTTCTGACTGCATTCAAACTGTAGATCAAGCTGCAAGCAGGGCTAGTTTAGTATGCTGTTAGATAAAATTCCCTTTTCCCCAGCACTATTAGAACTTGTATGTACACTTCCAAACACCTACACCATAAAGAATAAAAAGAGGCAGTTACCTAAACCAGACTGCCCCTGTTTATCCTTCTGCTTTCTGAATGCTTCAGTGTCTGAAGACTTTCCCTACCTAAACTTTTCTTTCCCTGTGTTGAACTGCTGGCCCATCCACATGAAAATAAACTTTTACACTGAGCAGATACAGGGCAAAAAAATCAGAAACATTCACCTTTCCTTGAGTTTTTCTTGTTGGGGTACAATGTTATTGTACATACATGTTTCTGTATATAAACTCTTTGAAATACATGGTATCTAATCTGTTTATAAGTCTTTTGAATACTAACCCTACATAGCTGCATCTAGAAATACAAAATGTTGCACTGCACATGTCCATGAAGATGAATTTACATTTGCATAAAATACGATATTATTAATTTCTTTCCATTGAGATATAGTGAGACAAACTACTTAAATAGGGAAAAAAAAAAAAAAAAAAGAAGTTCTGATGAGACTACAGAGAAAAAGTTCTTTCCTTATCTTTTGATTTGAACCATGCCAGTCAGAATAGAAGCTCACTGGTTTAGACATGAGGAAACAAATTTGTTATCCCATCTGGTGTTGCAGAAGATGAAAATGAGTATTTTTACGGAATGAAAAAAAAGCCCAAAATCTACTACATGAGACTTTTCTGATAAAGTTTTAAAGTCCTGTATCTTGATATTGATAAGCTAATGATAAAACTCATATTTCTGGGAACATGATATTACTTTTATCTTTCCTATCAATCCATATGTGTGTAGTTTTGAATAAAGAGTTAAAATTTTCTCTTTAGCAGAAAAAATCATGTATTTTTTTAATGTCTCCACACATTTGTTATTCTTCTGGGGGAGAATGTAAATATATGAATCTATTGCTGTCTGAGCATTAAAATCAATAGATTTCCATAGTTATGAGAAAAACAGGCCACTGTTAAACATTATTGTGTGAATTTCTCAATCAAAAAGAATATCAACTACAATTTTATGTGTTAATTATAAAGAAAAAGACATTTTATTTCTCCTTTTGAAATTTTCCATTAAATGTAACAGGCATTAACTGAATTTCAGATCACACTTTGTGAAGAAATTAACCATTTGTTTGATGTTTTCAAAGCTCTAAAATTTGTTACACTGCAATGATTATAAAAAAAAAAAAACTGTAAAAGCTGGAGTATAGTGTGCTGAAATCTTCAGTGAAACATGCCTCTTTCTTTCTCATCCTCTCCAAACACTCATTTGTTTTTTTCTGTCTTTCTTTTTTTAACTGTGATGTAATACTGAGATGTTTTAAAATATTGTTTGGGGTATACTAAAACAAAACAAGTGTGTAATTTGTGTTTCCATTTTAAAAATTCCTTCTTCAAAATGAATTTAAGGACTCTGTAGCCTACCAGATACAAAGTTAATCAAATATAGTTGTATTAAAGGTAAGCACTAACCAAAAGTTAAATGTCTGTCTATACCTGCCTGTGAGGTAAGTTAATGAACTGTAGGGGAGCAGACAGCAGAAAAATTAGATGATTGTTGTATTTCTCTTAGCTTTCTCTACATTATGTTTAGTAAAGATCAACAAAAATCTACACTGGAAAGAAAACTTGAGTCTAATGTCTACCATGATTCTCTTTTCTGTTTCTAGTCATATTTTCTACTGTGTTCATTTTTTATGCTGTTAGTAGATACCATTTCTTTCTAGTCTTTCATCCTTCACCATTTAATGAGGACTTCCAATAGGTGATATGAGAAAGAACAAGCCTGGAGTTTAGTTAGTGAGTTTCAAATCAAAAATCATACCAACTTCTGTATTTTTCTGCTATTTCATCTGTGCCAAAGGAAAAGATTGCTTTGGTTCCTGACATGAAATGAGGAAACTTGTGTACGTACTAACTATGAATTTCAGTTCTGGACCAATTTGATTTTCCTTTGGGGTTCAGTTCAAACTGAATTGTTGTATTTTAAGAGTCTATTTGTAGATAACACACGTGAGCTGGTTTTCTAAGCTCCCGATATAGTAGATGATTAGCCATTGCAGGTTACCAGGCACTAAGTGTGGGAATCATCTGCTTCAGAATTGCCTAGTACAATCTGAAGCATGCAAACGTATCAACATTAAGTCTCTGGGAGTAGAAGATGTGATCTATTAGAGACCTGAACCCAAAGAGAAAGCAACTAGAAACTAGTGGTTATCCCCACAGCATTTAAAATGTCACTAGATATCTACATTTTGACATAGTAATCTCATCCTCAGTGTCTAATTTAAGGTAGACTGGAGTACTCTCTAGGCTCCATTGGCAGTACAGGCCAGAAATTAAATTACTTTGTCTTTACACAAACATCTATTGTCACTTAAGACAGACTTACTTGGCTTGCAATGATTGCTTTAGAAGAGTATTGGTCTCCCCTAGACGCTGTGTCATATCTGCTTGCCCCAGGAGGACAATTCTGATAATTTAGAGCCTTTTTTTGGACTATTTTATTACTTGCTGCATTCTTTGTACACGAGAAAACAAGAGAAAGCCTTCTATAAATCCACATGAATAAAAGGTATTTAAGAAGGGCTATTAACTACTGAATAAATCCAGAAAAGGCAGCCTTGGGGAACACTTTGTGGGATGGCTGAATATCATCTTGATTTCTTTGATTTGTAAATTTTTTCGTACAGGACTACAGAAAGTGAGTGAAACACTCTCAAAAAGGGAGAACAAAGCAATTTCTTGGACTATTACTGTGAAACTTATAAACACTGGCCTCTACAAGGGTGTTTGTGGGAGGAGTAGGGGGAAATATATATTCCATATCATAGAGGTCTGTTTGACCATTGTTGAGGAAATGAGAAAAATAGTAACACAAGATTAAGATACAAACTTGTGCTTCAGAAACTACTTGAAGGAAAAAAAGAACTTTTAAGACAGTTCAAGTTACAGTGTTTTTGACAGTTACATGCTGTGTGCACTGAGGCAGGGAAATGTGTATTTTGGGGTATGCATAGGATTATGTATAGATCTGTAAGTCTTACTCATTTGCTGAAGTGAATAAAGAAAAAGGTACCTAAAAATTCTCTACAGGCCTCCCTACTTGCTCTCTTTTCATCCCCACAAACCTGGAGTAACCACAAAATGTAGTTAAATGATATAGTTAAAAGATGGACAGGAAAGACATGTGTCAGCACCTATTCTGTGAGATGATGCCACCTGACCCACATAATCATTTCTGTGGTGAGATAATGAAAACATGTGTGCTATGAATGTGACAGGGAACCTCCCAGACCAAAAGAAGCACAGGAACAAATATGTGTAGAGTAGCAAGCCTCAAATATAAGCAGAGCACAGAGTTGGTCTAATGACTGTGATATAAATTTGGTAGTTCCACAAGGTTTCTTTCATTGTCTGCATGGAGAATTGTTTAATTTGACTCATTTCCCTCCTTATCACAGGGTAATTTTCTTTGTTGTGTTAAACTTTCATGTTTCTTTCCAGATAATATCCATCAGATCTGAACTGAGCTATCTTTTCCTTAGGAAATAGAATTGGATTTCTTTGCCTGAATTTCAGTGTGGAGTCTAAAAAGAACACATTATTTTTTATGGATAGTATATAGAAATCTGTCAGCTTGAATATTATGTTATAGTTTTTAATATGCAATATTAAAGTGTTAATTGTTCTGAATCCTGACTTGTCTGTGCAGAAATGAGGTAATGACTGTAATTCTGCTACTGAATATTAGTGGACAACATAGTAAAGTCCCTGTTGGATGATAACTGCTGACTCATCTTCTGAATAAAAATGGGGAGGGGGAACAGTTTAGGGCTTGGGAGGAGTCAGGGTGCCTCTGAAAATAATAAAATGAGTATCTGTGAACTTTGGAAACAAGACCTGTCATTCGGAAAGGGTTCCCACAGCATCTTATTGCCATTCTAATGAATGAGATAGGCTAGTGAAAGACATAGACCAAAAAGCAAACTGAGATCAAATAGCAGGTGCTTGCAAATGATAAGTGTGCTGCTGATGACTTGAAATCAAGACATGACAGGTTTTGATGTCATGTGAGGAAAAAAATCTACTTGCATTATGAAAAGGTGGGTGGCTACTGATGCCATGTGGCTTGGAACAGGCACTGATGTAGCAAAACTGGGATGCTCAATCCATCTGTCTGTGTGTTCCCTTACTGGAGACATAGATCACCCACTCTGCATGCACCCCAGACCCATTGGCTGCAGACACAGGCTCAGCCCTTGTTTCAGAGTCAGACAAGAGAGTTTGGTTCCTTGTCCCAATCCAGTTGCTGCAAGCAAGAACAGTTCATGATATGTATCTCCATACACAACCTTCACAGCATTTTCATACCTCAGCATCCCTTTCCTCCTTCTTGGATTTCCTTTTCACCACCTTATATCTCCCATTTTCCTCCCAATTCCTAGGTCACCAACTCAACTCACAAATTCTTTTTCCCAGTTCCTCCTAGTTTTACTTCATCTGTTCCCAAATATGTTATTTCTGGTCCTGTTACCTAGGCAATCTTGGCATTATATGGTAATACTGATGGTTACCTGGGTGCTGTTGGCCTTAAAATATTGTACTCCCACAAAGATTCCCAGTACTCCTCTACAATTATCTGTGGAGTCTGGCATTTTCTCATGTACTTCCCACTTAACCACCTGTGAGAATCAGCCATTCCTCATAATACTAAGCTTTTCCAGCGTCCCACACAGGCACTTATTATGTTCAGCAGATTCTGGTGTCCTGCCCAGCAGACTCCCATCTCCTGCTCAGTCATTTACCCTGAACCACAGTCTCTTCAGCAGCCTGTTCACTTGTGACCTTAGCAACATGTCTTCAGTGACTGATGTGGGTTGTCCTGTTCTAGTCCATTCTTCATTCATTGCAGAAGGCACATAGCCATGATGAGCTGTGATGGTGGCTTGCTGAAACCCTGAAGAACCTTTCTTACATTACAGTCCTCAGGTTAGGCAAGTATCCTTGCAAATGGTTTGACTATGGGAAAAATCCATCTCAACATCTTAGCTTAAGTAATTATAGGAAAACCTTGATGTCAAAGACTTTATTAGTTCTTGACTTCTCTGGTGGTTGTTTTTGATGTCTTTGTAACCTTAATTTCTCCTGAGGGCTGGACTCTTACATCTACCGTCCTTCTTGTGACTGAGGCTCTGAATTTCTGTTATTCTCTGCAGATGCACACATCTTATAGATAGAAAGATCACATTTTCTTCCACATAGTTATGATGAGCCTTTGTAAGATTGCAAAACTTCCTATGTGGTTGCTCAGAGAACAAAACAATAAATGTTTATAAAATACAATTGGATTATCTCCATCCCTACTTCACAGCAGTAACCAAAAAGGCAGAAGTTACGTATTTATGACTGATATGTGTGTAGTTACCAAAAGAGGATATATTTCTCTGAATTTATAAATTCTCAGACACTGCCTACTAATTGCTTCTGCTTTGCATAAGCCTCCTGTGAAATATCGTTAAACAGTACTTACCTCTTAGGCTGATATCCCCAGGTGAACATCTTTCAATAACTTGTATGCTCTTGAAATCAACTTGAAATCAACTTGAAATAAACTTTTCCTTAACACTAGAAAACTGACATAGCTGAGTGAAAAGTACAATCTGATTAACAGTGAGATAAGGTCTATGCGTAACAATTAAAAGTATGAGGGAGCAAAAGCTATGGTTAATGGTGAAAGAGATCCTCCCAGTTCTCTGGAGTGATCTTGTACATCAACAGTGCTTGTGAGAAGCTGTGGTGGTCAATAGCATAGACACTTGTACTGATTTCCCTTCACTAATTTAGCTGTATGTTTCTGGTATATTGTTTTCTTTCTTTCTTTCTTTCTTTCTTTCTTTCTTTCTTTCTTTCTTT